>SMSR01015140.1:0-15948 GCA_019453355.1 Ceratina japonica | reverse complement strand
TAAATTTGATAATCTATAACATTTATTAAATTTGATAATGTATAACATTTATTAAATTTGATAATCTATAACATTTATTAAATTTGATAATCTATAACATTTATTAAATTTGATAATCTATAACATTATAAATTTGATAATCTATAACATTTATTAAATTTGATAATCTATAACATTATAAATTTGATAATCTATAACATAAATTTGATAATCTATAACATTATAAATTTGATAATCTATAACATTATAAATTTGATAATCTAGGATACCTCAAAGAAAATTTTTAATTCATTTGGATATCCTTAATGATCAGATATTAATATAAATATTTTTTACAATTTTACACGTAGTCATATGGAAAAGAGTGATTTCCCAGACTTCTATCGCTAATTTATTAGGTATTGACAGACAGTTTTGAATGAATCTTATGTCATATTAAAGAGAAACATTTAACGAATATTTTAATTGCAGATTTAGGTAGATTGGGTGACTATGAATCGAGAAATATATAAACACAACTAACAAAATATGCATCTTTAGAGTAGATAATCTCCGTTATTAACATGTACGCTAGTCAAGCGAGCTCTCCTTTTCTATAATTTGCATTTGACTTGCTATGTACCAGATGAACCTCCTTAAACGACAGACATTGTATTATCTAATAGGGTATAATAATTCTCGTAACGTCGTTTCGTTTATTTATCCTCCTAATCAGGAAAATAAATGAAAAAAGGCTTGTATACCTAGAAAAGAATTGCGTGCAGCTATTAAAAAACGGTTGATGAATTATTGAAGTCGTTTCCTAGTTTCTAAATAGAAATCTACACTCACCCCAGGCTCGTTATTTTATACTGCACGCAAAATCGTTCATTTTTTATTCTTTTTAATAAGAACCGGCAAAGAGGAAAAGCGTTTTCTATTACGTAAACCGGTTGGATCTTCCATTGAGTAACGGGTTACGAAACGGCGTCGGACAAAGAAAATTTCTCCTCGGAGCTTTCGTATCCTTGTGAGAATATCGTGTCCTTCGCGGTAAACTCTACGGAAAGTTAAACAGCCGATTCCGGTTCGACCGGCCATTATATACGCGTACGAATTAATACGGCGCGATCGTAAATTATCGGCCGGTCACGAGTTTGCNTGAAAAAAGGCTTGTATACCTAGAAAAGAATTGCGTGCAGCTATTAAAAAACGGTTGATGAATTATTGAAGTCGTTTCCTAGTTTCTAAATAGAAATCTACACTCACCCCAGGCTCGTTATTTTATACTGCACGCAAAATCGTTCATTTTTTATTCTTTTTAATAAGAACCGGCAAAGAGGAAAAGCGTTTTCTATTACGTAAACCGGTTGGATCTTCCATTGAGTAACGGGTTACGAAACGGCGTCGGACAAAGAAAATTTCTCCTCGGAGCTTTCGTATCCTTGTGAGAATATCGTGTCCTTCGCGGTAAACTCTACGGAAAGTTAAACAGCCGATTCCGGTTCGACCGGCCATTATATACGCGTACGAATTAATACGGCGCGATCGTAAATTATCGGCCGGTCACGAGTTTGCGTTTGCACGACGCTGATTTAACGGACGACTCCCGGACCGGCCGGTGTGTGCGTGCGTCTTCTTTTAGCGCGGTTCGCTGGTCGCGTGTGTCGTAATTTATCTTCGAACGATCGCCGCGAAATTTAGTGGGACTTCGCCGTCTACACGAGGGAAATATGTGAGTACATATTGCTAACGATCCTAGTTTACTCTAGATGTAAGGTCTTAGTCGAGGTACAACGACATTCGCGTGTCAGACAAATCGCATTCTCTTTGTACAATGTTTACGATGTTTAGGTTAGGGCGGAATGTAAAAGCGTGTATTAAATTAGTTTAAGTGTTGTTTTAAGCGAGTTATAAGAAAAATATAAGTTTGTTCGAAGTTTAGATTAATCATAACCTAAGAAAGATGTTGAAACTTCATGCAGTCCGTGCGAATTTCGTTTGCGGCAAAGTTCAGTCAATTAAGAAATGAGACTTGGTAAGGATGTATTTTAATTGTTCAAATATCGTGCTGTGCGTTTTACTGTTCGTATTTTATGCATTTTTGTGCATCTTTTACATTTCTAATTTTGCTGTACATCCATAAAATCCGCAGTATAGTAATAGCGTTTGATTTCTACAGGTATTCATTACGTACGCTAAAAGTTCTTGATNTCGGCCGGTCACGAGTTTGCGTTTGCACGACGCTGATTTAACGGACGACTCCCGGACCGGCCGGTGTGTGCGTGCGTCTTCTTTTAGCGCGGTTCGCTGGTCGCGTGTGTCGTAATTTATCTTCGAACGATCGCCGCGAAATTTAGTGGGACTTCGCCGTCTACACGAGGGAAATATGTGAGTACATATTGCTAACGATCCTAGTTTACTCTAGATGTAAGGTCTTAGTCGAGGTACAACGACATTCGCGTGTCAGACAAATCGCATTCTCTTTGTACAATGTTTACGATGTTTAGGTTAGGGCGGAATGTAAAAGCGTGTATTAAATTAGTTTAAGTGTTGTTTTAAGCGAGTTATAAGAAAAATATAAGTTTGTTCGAAGTTTAGATTAATCATAACCTAAGAAAGATGTTGAAACTTCATGCAGTCCGTGCGAATTTCGTTTGCGGCAAAGTTCAGTCAATTAAGAAATGAGACTTGGTAAGGATGTATTTTAATTGTTCAAATATCGTGCTGTGCGTTTTACTGTTCGTATTTTATGCATTTTTGTGCATCTTTTACATTTCTAATTTTGCTGTACATCCATAAAATCCGCAGTATAGTAATAGCGTTTGATTTCTACAGGTATTCATTACGTACGCTAAAAGTTCTTGATACCTAGTCTATACACGGGAGGAACAGAGGTCGATGACCTATTCCCGATCGCGTTTGAACGTGAGGACAATGCGGCCCGCTCAGTTTTGATGAACCAACATCAGATCCGATTAACTGTGCAATTTCGTATTGGGAACGAAATGCAAAACGGGAGTAGAGGAGTTAATGCGGTCTTGAACGCTTATTAAACGGTGTAATTAAGAAGCCTGTTTAGGATGCCTGACACGATTGCTTAGGCAGGGTATAATAATTGTTTCTCGCTAATGCCTGTTACGATGATCATAACGCGTGTTCGCCTCCTATTCCCATTGTATATGTTTTTCAAACAGAACCCGTGGCTCATCACACGCCGCACTGGTTTCCAGGCCATCCGCTATTCGGCACATTTTTATTATTTTTCCTCTCCACGCTCCAAGCGATTTTCGAATACCATTAACGCTGCCGCGTTAGAAACCGTTCCGCGTCTCATCGACGATTCAACGATTCGATCAGCTTTTGGGAATGGATTCGAGACGAGCAAATCGGCTGTGAACATCGCATTGTTTGGCGAGCGATAAGGGCGGGTCATTGTGAAACTGTAGGGCTCGGGAAATATGCGCGCGATGGTACCGTAATCCGAGTGGGGCCTTCACGCATCGCAGATCGAAACGAGCGAGCAGCGAACAGAACAGGCACGATCGATTCGTGCTCGGGGGCTTGTTACAGCTCCGTGCGCGGCTGGTCGAAAGTTCGAACCGAGGCCCGTGCATTTAATATTTCCGTTATTGCGAGCGCCCGTGCGCCGAGGTTACGCCTTTCACACCGCGAAACGCGTACGATTATGCACTCCGCGTTACCAATTAAACGGTCCCAATAATCGTTACAGTATAATTACAGTCATGTAGTAAAAATTCTATCAGGTCGTACGAAATTAAATACCGATCGAATCTCGCCGAGCGAAGATCGAAATTCGTAGCGTTAAAACTGGATTTTATTTTGTACAAATAATTGTGCAGTCTAATTGTCAAACGATTGAGGAAGAATGATTGCGAGATATAAAGCTGGACGAAGGAAAAGGAAGATAGAAGAACCGATTAGAAACAAAAGGAAACCGATTGAATATCTTGATCGAAGGCTGGAAGCAAAAAAGGATTAACAGCTGTAGAAGTAATGGAGCAATTAGCGAGCGTGTAATTATCCTGTGAACTTGGCGAGTTTCGTAATGTATCCCGTCGGACCAGATCCATCTGGAACTTCCTTCGAAGGAAGTCGATCGGAGCGACTAACTCACGATTAGCGTCTATGATTTCAGAAGTCTTAATCCCCCACGGATTCGCCTAAAGTTCGCCTAAGAGAGGATCGACTAAAATCGGACTTAACTCAAACCTTGCTCGTTCAGCTGCATAGATCCTTAATCCGACACCGTCACGTGTACACCACAGCACCGTAGCTCGATCATTCTCACGTAAATCGTCACGATTAACAATTGAATTATGCAAGGACGCGGTGAACGGGCAGAAAGAGAGAGAGAGGATGACTGATCGCGGAGAACCCGGCCGCAGAGAGGGTGACCGTACAAGTCGGTGGCCGCGGCACGACTAAACCTCGATCCAGGACTTTCACTTCGCGATCCAGCGGGCCCTCCTCTCTGTTCCTTCTCGAACCGATTACCCGCAGCACGCCCACGCTCACTCTGAATCACGATCGGATTGTTCTTTAAGGATAATACTCACCGTTCCCTCCGAGCGTTGTTGTTCTACATTGAATCCTACACGGATTTAATACGAGTCAACTGTTAAATCTGAGCCGAAAATCTTCTCTTATTCGTGAGCTCATATTTAATTCCTTCGACGAAGAATATGCTGAAGAGCTTCATAGGTTTTATTCTGTTTCAGAGGGTAGAGAAAGAATTCGAGATTCTTTAGTAATTTTTTGTATAGCGAGGAAATTGTAATCTCTTATTAGGAGTAAAAGGAGTGAATGAACTCGGCTACGCAGACTGTTTAAAGTNAAAAAGAATTCGAGATTCTTTAGTAATTTTTTGTGTAGGAAATTGTAGCCTCTCGTTAGGAGTAAAAGGAGTGAATGAACTCGGCTACGCAGACTGTTTAAAGTTTGCCAATCGCAAGTTCGTTGACCAAGGAAGACGAAAAGTCAGTCTGGCGCTTACGTAAACGGCGCTTTCGTTTGTTTTTCGAATGTGAGCGTCGGCTCGGCACCGTCTCTGATTAAACAGCGACGGGTTCGATCTTAGTGCGAGATACCGGTAAAAAATACATAAACAGAGGTATGAGGCAATGAAATATTGTTTATTCGAAATTGGATTAGCTGTCTTCTTCGTGAAACGAAAGTTTCACGCTTATGTAAACTGAATTGATCAGAACAGTAATTTGAGAGCTTCTGCTTTCTCGGGGTTGTTACATATCAATTAAAAATAACAGGGTTGTTGGTCTTCGAAAAGAAAATTAATACTCGGCGGGCGAAGGCGTGCAACGTAANAGTGCGAGATACCGGTAAAAAATACATAAACAGAGGTATGAGGCAATGAAATATTGTTTATTCGAAATTGGATTAGCTGTCTTCTTCGTGAAACGAAAGTTTCACGCTTATGTAAACTGAATTGATCAGAACAGTAATTTGAGAGCTTCTGCTTTCTCGGGGTTGTTACATATCAATTAAAAATAACAGGGTTGTTGGTCTTCGAAAAGAAAATTAATACTCGGCGGGCGAAGGCGTGCAACGTAATCGGCGGCGGGTTATATCGAGTGCCAGCTGTTCACCTCCGTGGCCAGACATAATCCTGACTTTCCTCGGTCTACAGTTACTCCGGGGTGAAAGGTGAACTCTGCTCCTTTCCCCTTTGAACGATCCCCGACAATAAACGATTGCAACATCGCGTGGTTCGTCCGAAATCAATCGTTCAGATACAACAAATCAGGTATTCACTTAAAGAAGAAATTTTATGTAAAATATGTTATATACAATTTTAATTCTCTTATTCAAATCTCTTATTTCTTATAACAAATTCGATAGACGTTTCGTTCGCGAATGTAACAGACGTTTTCTTCTTAGAACAGCTTTGATAAATAATTCCATTATCGGAGAAGGGTTAATAATCCAATTATGTAACTAAAGAGACACGAATGGTACGAAGGACGGCGGTCGTCCTGTTTCCCAAAAGGGGCACGTTTCTCGGAATAAGGCCAAGGAAAATGAGAGAAGCGAGGATCTCGAGGAGGCAGAGAGACACAAGCCGGGATCGTATCTAATCTTAATCGTTTATTCCGCTCGCGTATTCACGGTTTTATTATTTTCCCGTGGCCACCACGACGAAAGTGACATCATATGCTGTTCACGAACCAGTTCTCATTGACTTTAATACCGGTTTTCTTGCGTCGCGACAGCCGGACGGGGTCACAACCTCAGTTTGCACCGGCGGCGGACGAAAACGTAAAGTGTAAATGAAAAGGGAACGAGACTAGAAGTTCCCCGAAGGGATGTCGGAACGAGTTTCCTGGCGATATCAGATTTGCAAACTTGTACCGAGGCTAATTACGTGTCAGAATTTTTATAATTCACTCCTTTCGTAATCCATATTTTCTTACCTCTCAGTCTTTGTAAAAATTGTAACATTAAGATAAAAGTCCTAGTTTTTACTCACTGGTCTATTTTTCTAGTGAGTAGAAATCTGGTCGTTTACCTTAACGAATAGTATTACGAAGCGGCGAGGCTGGTGGGATCGGATTGGCTAACCAGACGTTCGCGAGTTTGTAATTTCGGTTAATGGTATTTAGAAGCGATTAGGATCGAGAGGACGCGAATTGATGTACAAAGGCGATCAGTCCCGGAGCGGAATTGGTTCGTTTAACTCGGCTGGAGGAGGCTGTGCCGAAAATCGCGGAGGGTGAGTCTTAATTAAATTCGTCTAGACTACTCTAGACAGTGATTCGAGCGACGGGAAAAAGAAGAGAACGCCTCTATTCTCTTATGTAATGGAGACCGAAGTTTCTGCTCGGTGTACCGTGCACGTAAGCCGGCTCGCAACCAAAACGGAGAGGCCCATTGTCTCCCGCGAGTTCATAAACGGCCGGCGTGTTTCATTCAAACACAGACCCGCGCGGCCTGCCTCTAAACCAACTTTTAATCTAGCAAATTGCCTTTCGGTTAACCCAACAATCGGACCCCACCCACGGCTTCGCAGAAATTCGAAATGGGAGGCCTCGAAAAATGAGGAACGACGCGCTGATAGCGCAAATTGGTAACGCGAGACGCAAACGTGATACATATTGAACACAGCGTGGCTCAAAATTGTCGGATAGAGTTCCGTCTGAAAACCCGGAAGAGAAACCAGTTATCCAGCGTGTCACAGACTAATTTCCACTTCGCTTCGCAATTTTCAATTACCCTTATCACGGCGGATAATATTTTTGCCGAGCGGTGAACGTTACGAGAAAGTTCGCCACCCACGATAAAAAACAGAATAATGGCTGCGACTAGAAATCACGGACCTGTTAACAGGACATTATTAAATATTTTATTCGGCAGAAATAATCCTGGATTTATATTCAATTATGCAAATACGCGGGGAATTTGCATACAATGTGCGACGATAAAACTGTACAAGCGTATGGGAATGTTTGGTTTTAATTGCGATTTGATTTTTCAACAAGTTGATTGAAACCGATGCTTCCGGGAGCGGCGCGTTTCGCGACAGCTTCCTTCTCATCGCGTACGTCGTTGCCCAAGAGACGTCGGAAACAAGGTTGGAGAGCCGCCGTGTTCGTGCCATCCAGGAGGCATCGACCAATGAAATTTTTTCTGTCGCAACACAACCGAGTTGCGACACGAATCACGATCGCGAGATAATCGTAAAATACGTGTGGGAGAGTCTTATTACTTTTGTTGCCTAAACCCTGCGCGGCGGATTAATTGAAATCGCTTGATCGGTTTCGCAAGATCAAGATAGATCGTGATTATAAAAAATGATTGGTAAGCTTGTTCCGATGCCCGGCGAACGAGCCTGCGTTTTATTATTTGAACAGTCTTGTAAATCGTTTCAGGTGCGCGTGATGTACGATAATTCAGTGATGAAAAGTCGACGATTCAGGCAACAGAGTTAATAGACGATCGCGTTAACAGCAAAAGTAACGCATTATTCATGGGGGACCGAGGTAATAAGAGAAACTCTCTATTCACGACGAGCGCAGCTCTTTTTTCCGAAGCCTCGACGATTTAATGCGTCCCCGATTCGATGAGGAAAGAACAATGCTGCGAAGAAGGAAAAAAAAAAGAGAAGCTTCAGTTTGCGTTACACCTCCGTTCATAAGTCTCGTTTAATTAGCGACCGTCGGAGATAGTCTCGGCCGAAGAGTTATAATAAATCATAAAAAGTCTCGGTTAAATTATATTTCAAACAAAGGAGTATAAGAAGGTTTGAATACGATTTTGATAAAAAATGTTTTATGGTAGAATTCTTCGTTGTGAAATTATAAGTAGACTTGTGAACGAACGTGTACGTGGATCCGTCGTTGATGATGCGAAGCTTCCCGTAACCAGCTCTGTTTGCTAATTAATTAAACGGGCGTCATCAAACAATAAGAGATCTGGAATTATTTTTGTCTAATTGATCCCAGAAACATAAATTATGTGCCTCCGGATAAAAGGTGGCAACACAATGAGGTAAAAGTGTTTCGCAGCCGGGGGGAAAAAAAAAACATTATTCATAAGATCGGTTCTGCAAGAACCTCGGTTTCTTCGAATTGTTTATTCGCCTCTCGGGAATTCCGAGAATTATTTATAAGCCTATCCTATTTGCAGAGGAAAATTAATGACGATATCAACGACGGAATAATTTTTTTCATATATGTACAACGCGGGTTTTATAATCAGACGTGCAGGAAGTATGAAAAATCCATTGGGTATCAGGTGGATTATTTACTGGTTCGCTTCACCGTTGTATATAATGCAGTATCTCATATGTATGAGGTTTGGAGTTCTCATTTACAAATTGCATCTCTCGAATTCCCCTTATAAGGGCATTTAATTTTATATAAATGTTGCAATAGGGAATGGAAGTTAATAATGGAAAATGCAGTTTTGAAAAACTGATATCCTTGAGAGGATGAGAGATTTCGCAAAAATCCTCGTGGATCGTTAAGTCACCTTATATACCGTCGGACTCAAGGACGGGCGAGTATCATCAGGATCGCGAGTCATCCTGCTCGTTCTTTGTGCCTTTTTTTCCCCTCTTTTTCCTTGGACTCCGGTGTCCTTCCGTGCCGGACGATCTTCTGCTCGGCATTCGCTCGCATCAACGTTTTTAAAATCGTACCTCCATTCATAGCTCAAATTGTTCGGATTGATATTAAGATGTGTTTCAAGAAAGGAACTTCATCGAAAAGGAATGCGTTATATTATAATTATAAATTCTATATATATTCCTGTTTAATTGTGATCGCGCTGCAATCCGTAGCACCATTTTTGGACAAGCTTCTCGTAGCCTCGGTTTAATTGCGTTTAATGAAAATTTAATGCTTCTATATTAAGCCCGGTAATCCCAGCGTTCTATCTATAAAAGGAAAATTCAAGAGGACATTCTGTTTTTCCTCCACTTAACTCGGACAATAACAATTATTATCCTTCGTTTCAGATTTTAAAATTGATACCACTTGGGTCAGTGAATAATAAATCCTACTATGATACCTGAAGACGGTTTTTGTCCGTGTCATAACATTGTTAATCGGTGTGAGTAACGATGCGATCAAAATGAAAAGTGAATGGCGTCGCGTAATTTGGAGACGAAGCGGAGAGGCAGAAGAAGAACGATGGAAAAAGAAGGGAAGAGAGTCCCGCGGAGGAAGTCGTTTGCGGTCGAATGAATCGGACCTTGGAGAGATAGCCAGAGTCGTGGATCGAGACAGCACGGTTCAAAGGAGTCCGGCAAGAGGATCTCCTTTAGGGGATACCATTCGACCACCGAGCCAGTAACGAGATCTCGCTTCGTGGAACTCGCTCTCCGTTCTGCCTCTCCCGGCGCGCTTCGCACGGAAATTCATTCAACGATTCGAATCGAAGACCCGCTGACCCCGAGCTGGCAAAACGATGCGCGAAATCTGATAATTGGACCGCGAGCCTCCGCCCGAATTAAAGTTCGTATAAAAAGCGAGATTCGATCGCATAATATGCATTCAGGCTCTCTTTGTGGTATTATATATTCTTGGAAATCGACTGTCGACGATGCTCGAGGCCGTTAAACGCTGTTGTAGGTTCCGAAAGGGCGGCTGAAAGGCGTGATCTGGGTCAGAGGACGAGCCGAGGGCTTCAATAGATCGTTTCAGTGAAGGGTGCATCGATCCAGGGGTCAAGCGTTTGCACGTGTCCGCGTTTTTCTCTTTGGTCAGACGTCGTGGATGCTGGTGCTCCGAGGAGGGAACCGTTATGCAACCTGCAGCATGTAAACGGTCTTCGCCCAGATTCCCGTTGCCCTGTCCCCGCGCCGGCCATGGGAAATCGCAGCCGCGAATAATCGAGTTTAACCATTAAAATCATGGGAATCTCTCCTTCGGATCATCCTCCTCTTGAAAAACGATTTTTCACTGCGTCAACAAATTGGACATGCTTCCAACGGAATAAGAACTGTCGGCCACAGTGTAACTGGTCTTTCGCAATTCCTATAAGAAATTACTTTTCACTGGTTTATTCAGCCTTCGCTTTTTTCTCGCTCCACGCCCACGCGATACGAATAGGTTCACGTAATATGAATGAATTCAAGGTCTCAATTCCGATACTTTTTCAACAGATGTTTCTATGATAATTTCTTATGTTTTATCAACGTTCCATTGTATTGGTTATTATATTTCTTAAACTCTTGCCATATTTAAGAGTAACGCGATTGAGACTTATGAATTTCTTATATTTTATCAACGTTCCATTGCATTGTTTATNAAGATTTTATCAATGAGGCGCGTTTTCTTCTACTTGTTTTTTGTTAAAAAATCGGAAGCATGGAAACGGCGCCGGTTTATGAAGTTGAATTCAGCCGGCCAGTTTGAGAATACGATCCGGCCGATTACGAAAGAGACTCGTTCGCACGGGATTATTAAGTATTCACGGTGTGCGCACGCACGTGGTCCGCCGTGATATCGGGGTCCGGTTTGACCGGGCCGCAATCACCATTTAACACGCTCCCCGTTACGTGGGATGATATTTACCCGCGGTAAAATAACTCGCCGCCGGACAATGACTCGTTCCTCTTAACTCAATTTGTTCTTATCGAATTGACACAGTGCTAAAACGTAATAAGAAAAAAAGAGAATGTAGTCGCGGGAAGCAACGGAACGAGACGTCTACGATTATTCGTACGATATTAATAAAACTCGTTTCGTTTAATTTCGTTAGAAATCTTGATCATTCGTGAATTGTATCCGTCAGATATGGAAGTACTTCGTCCGCGACGTGTAATAATTAACGACGGGACAGAATCCGAGCTCGGAGCATAGAACGGTGTTCCCTCGTCGGGAAATCTATGAAAATCGGCTTTTTCTGACTTTCGCTCGGAGGCGACTTCATTAGAGGAGCTTTCAGCCGAGCTTTTCAAACTGTTTTTCACTCTAGCCTCGCTACTACGCGCTGCTTTAACAGCTTTGGGACCAGCGTTATTTTCAGCGAAGGCCAGCCATTGACTTAGCAAAATCCAGGACTCGTTTTTTATCAACGATATTTAAAATCGTAGTACATCTGTATCTGAAAATTTTATCTGTATGTTCATTTTTAATTGCAGATTCGTTCCAGTTACGCGACTGACCAAGTATTGTTTACCCCGTCGATTCCTGCGGCCCGTGTCCACGTTTCTCCATCGTTCCGTGTAATTCTCTTAATTATCGCAGAAACGCTATCGCGTTTCGCGTTGAATTAATGGTACTGCAAGGTAATGGCATCCGCGCGGCCGCTCGGTTGCCAGGCAGCGGGTCTCGTCCAGGTAAACCGCTCTTCTCGTTTCCTCTCTTGTTTCCTCTTTCGCTCCTCGTGCCCCGTTGCCGATACAAACGCCGTATTACCAGTCTATCGACGTTTGATATCGGTCGAACGGGCTCAGCGGTGCGCAAACTCCTCCTCCTCCTCCTCCGGCACGGCTTCAAACTAGTTCCAGGATACGGAACACGACGCTGGAAGAATGTCCAGGTGTTGTGTTTGTTTCGCCATCGACCCNATTATATTTCTTAAACTCGTGCCATATTTAAGAGTAACGCGATTGAGACTCATGAGTTTCTTATATTTTATCAACGTTCCATTGTACTGCTCATTATATTTCTTAAACTCTTGCCATATTTAAGAGTAACGCGATTGAGACTCATGAATTTCTTATATTTTATCAACGTTCCATTGCATTGCTTATTATATTTCTCAAACTCTTGCCATATTTAAGAGTAACGCGATTGAGACTCATGAGTTTCTTATATTTTATCAACGTTCCATTGTATCGCTCATTATATTTCTCAAACTCGTGTTATATTTAAGAGTAACGATATTAAGACTCATGAATTTCGTCCAAATGCGGGTCATTTCGATTGTAGGTAGAAACGGAGATAAATACCGCACGTGGCCATTGTACGAGAGCAGAGAAATTACAACGGGGAGTTCGGTAAAACCGGTGTAAGCGGTTTTAAGGCGACGCTCGCTCCCACGAGTCGCGCGGCGCGGCGGCGTCATCGACCACCGTGAACCCCGCGTGTTTAGTCTCTGTGTGTCTCCGCGTTTCCCTCCGCCGTTCCTCTCTCTTTCTTCTCGTCGCCGGCCCCCGGCCACTCCCTTCTTCTTCTTCTTCTTCTTCTTCTTCGTCGCTTTTTCAACCACTCCGCCCGTTGTTTCTTCCTCGACGCACTCGTGCATGCTCCGGCCGTATTTCTTCCTCTCTCTTCGCTCGCGTTTTAACGCTCGGATCGTTTAAGTGATTGCTGCGAGAGCGAAAAAGCGTAATCTCCATGTATTGTCGTCGCGAAAACGATTCTATCTCCTCCCGCGAGTTCTTAGCCCGTTCCTCCGTTTCAACCTCCTTTCTCGTTCCCGCCTGCTCACGAGACCGAACGTTTTTCGGCGCAGCGTTTTTTAACATCGTGTTTCTGAACGTGTTCCAAGGAACGAGATGAAATCTCATTAGGCGTGTCTCTCAGTAACTTAAATAGAAATAACTTAAATAGAATAAGACCGGGTCGTTACGTTCCTTACATTATAATCATGACACCCGTATTTAGTTACTTCTGTCCGTCGTTGTACCGTCATTGACGATATCTTCTTGCCAAGGCAGTTTTTGACCAATTCCCAGATGCGTCATCGTTCCCACCTCGTACTTTGAACGATTGCTTTCTATGGGATCCAGGCTGTTCACCCCTGAAGCCGGCGAATTAATTCCGGCGATGACACCGACGCACCCCCGGCGTCCTTTGACACACGGTCAGTAAGTGAGTCATCACCGATGACCTACCATCAGTTTCCGCCTGGTTTCATTCATCCTGAGCCATTATCAAACGAACGCAGGCCTCCATTCAATGAATTTTTGTCAGTAAATCTAAAAGAAATTGTGTTTCAGTGAAAGGATGTTTCCGAGGTTCTTCGAGTTTCTCCGGATCTATTTTCGACGCGAACGAAAAGGGCAAAGGAAACGCGATTTGGCGCTTGTCGATTTTCTTCTCTCCCCTTCGACTCGTCGTCGTTTTGCTGTGCACGTCTGTCGGGTTCAGGCCGGCCTTTCATCCGGCGCGACTACGCGTATACTATTTTCGTGGCGGGAACGAATGCAGCGTCACGGCGCCGGCGTCCGTTTCGGCGAACAAGAGAAAATTGCACGGATCACGGCGCGACGCGTATTTGCATCGTAAAGCCCCCCCGGCCTGTGTGTGTCTGTGTGTACGAGCAAAAAGGGCCCCGGCTTAACTTTGACCCTGCAACTCCGACTATAGTCACACGCGAGTCAATCTATTTTCGGATACCTGCGCGCCGGTAGTTCACGTCTTCATATCCCTGGAATATTTATTGCCGTTACTATAGTTCGCAGAATAATCATTTAATTCAGGAATCAACGTACGTCTTTTTCTTCATTTCATAGAATCATTGATTTTACTCTAAAATGTTTTATTTCAATTTTCTCTTCAATTTAATTGCAAAGATTATGTTTGAGCCTCTTTCATTCACAGTTCACGCACTTGTCTGACGGAATTCCACTGTTTCTAGAGTTAATATTTATATTTCGAACGTGCAAGGTTCCCTTTTGTTCTCTAATTATATACACGGGTTTTCTATCTAGCAGGCGCCGCAGTATCGGTGATCAAACTCCTCTCACGTGATACAGTTCGCGGTAGCTAGCTCCGAGAATTACGAAACACCCGGACCTGGTTGGCCAAGAGGCTATGTGTCCGGTAGGTAGTTTCTCTTTGTTCCACTGGTTGACTCCGGGATAACCGGCTATCGCCCCAAACTGTAGACTAGACACACACGCCCCGGCAAAAGTAGCCAAACGTATACAAGAACAGTTGAGCTAAACGGTTAATAACCTCAATTTTTACTTATTTAAATCTTTGTATCGTAGCTCAAAATTATACTGATTCATTTTTTATAAATTTATACAGGATTCTGCAATGAAATCATGATCAGGTTCTGAATGACCCATTGAGTATTTGAAAAGGAAAGTTGAGCCGATCTGAAGGTATACAATGGGAAGTAAAGGGTTTAATGACGCCTACGCGTGTTCCGGTTTATCAATGAGCGTGCAGGTCAGCCAGGGAGGAAGTTTAGAAACGAAGTAGGTAAATATAGAAGCCGAGTTCGTGGAAAGTTCACGGTAGCATTACCGGGGGTGCGGGTCAGTAAACAGACGCAGGGGCAGCGCTTAATGTCAGCGCTCTATCGATTGCCATTAACGAAGATGGCTCGTGTTAATAATTAAGCCGGGCGAATCGATGCCGCGTCGTTAGCCGCGGTGGCTCGATTATTACGGGGTCGTCGGATCATCGGTCAGGTGTGAAACCGAGGCAAACGCGTTTCGCGAAGGTCGCTAGTGATAGGCAAAAGGTCGGACCGCGTGCGTGCCTTGAAATAGTAAAACGAGATCGACCTTTGCCTGTCTTCCGGCTCCGACCCTTGACACTAACAATCGATGGAACGATAATATTTTTAGATTAGGTATAAGAGATTCGTAGAAGTTATGGAGGTTAGGTACCGGAATATGATAAAATCATTTTGAAAATTATTTTAATCTACTAGTGAAAGCATGAAAAATGTTGTGTTAAAGTTTCAGAACGATTGACAAGGTAGATTTTAAATAAATGAAACTTATATCCTTCTACACGGGCTCTTATGGGAGATAGAAGAAATCTTGTCATTATTGTTAAAAATGGTAAGATCGTTAAGAGTAAAAGTGTAATAGAATCTTGAGACATTTTTGAACAATTTGAAACAAGAAAAATGCGAATTTACAACTGAATTGTTTCGATGATTGAACAAAAAGGAAACATATTAATAGGATTCTCGTTGCCAGATTTCACTACTCGCTACAAAACATTTTTCATTCAATAATATTAACTTTTATGTCTATCGCAAGGATATCTTTATATTCTTAAGACTAAATAAATTTCATACTAATTTCTTTCTAAATTCATTGATAAATATGATATTTAACGAATTCAAATTTTTTTATGTAAGGTTATCACGACAGAGCATCCATGTATAAGCATAGGACTACCCTCTCACCGTCTGCCCCGCAAGTGATCTACCCAACGTCTTTAAGACTGAGGGTTAAAGAATTTGTAGGTACAAAGTGGAACGTATCTGTGAATTTGAAAAGTAAATTAGCTCGGATAACAATGGGCCGCGATCGCCGGAGCGTGTGTGCACTCTTCCAGGTCAGGGTTCACGCTCGACCGAGCCCCAACCGGCGAGAAAAACGGGATTCGTGTATTACACAGACTGTACGTGTAAAATCACCGAAAAATCTTGATCAAATCTCACCTAATCCGTCAGTATAATACCAAAGAATTTGTTAATCTTTTATAGTTAGAAGCGAGGGATTAGATCGTTGATAAAAGTGGGATTTTACGGGCGTCGTAGGTCCCGTTGTTCCGGCTGTATCAA
>SMSR01015139.1:0-10160 GCA_019453355.1 Ceratina japonica | reverse complement strand
GGAGGTAAAACGAGAATGGTTATCGGATTCAACATGTTTGGAAAAATCTCCAATTCATATTTCGTCCAAATCAAGAACAACAAGCTTCTATTTTTACACCTATGTCTATATGCGTCTTTTCCGTCCTCCCAAAAAACGCTGCATATCAGAACAAACAGAGCGTAAAAAAATTCTATATACCGAGGGAAACGAAAATCGTTTTAACAATGCCCGCAGCGAGACCGGACGATTCAATCGCAATATTCGTCTCGGCCGAGAGGCAAAACCATTCGATTCGAAAATGGAGTAACGGCAGGTACAATAATGTTTCATTTAAGCGATCTAATTCATCCGGAAGTAGAATAAACCTTATAACCACGTCCATTCATGGAAATCTCGACGCAATGTGAAAGCTATCTACTCGCTGAATGAGATTTAAATAATCGACGAGTCAAAGCAAATATTTCCTTCCCTCGCACGAACGCCTCGTTTATTTTACTCAATGACAAATTAATTACTATAATTATGTTTGTCTATCTTAAGCACCTATTTATTATTTCCTATTATATTTATTATTTATTATATCCTATTTTGAAACACGACTACTTCATAATTTATTACCAAATACTTTCATGACTCTCTTCGATTCATAATAAACAATATCGTAATAATAATTTCATAATAAATACTGCACTTTTCGGTGGAAACACGATTCCTGAATAGAGGTGGATGTCATCGAATATTCATAGTTGATATGCAAATCCCGGCGGTGGGAAACGCTTCCACGCGTTTCGAGTTCGAGTGTCCATCGACGGGGACGGCGACGGGGGGTGCGGGGAGTGGTGTGTGTGCAGGGCGGCTGAGGGGCTCGGTTGGCCTACAAATTTCAAAAAGTGGAGCATCGTCGCCGCGCGTTGTCCGCGATGAAATTTACGAGCGACGCGAATACGAGAGCGAGCGGAACGTTAGCAGATTCAAGGGAATTTACGCGGCCGCGATAGCCGGGCCCCGGCGGTGGTAAATCGTCGGGAATTGCGGATAGGAAAAATATACCGGAAGAGTTTATTTCGAATTTATACTAGCCGGAATACGGGGGCGCCCCATTCATGCCCCCTCGCACACGGGTATTCGTTCGCCTAACTTTTTACGATTGTATAAATCCGTTGAGAAACGGACGATGAGCAATTCCCATTAACGGCCGTGTAATTGATACCAGGGGAGAGCGCTCCGGTACAAATGGATGCTGCTTAATGTTGCTTTAATTACGCGATTAAACCTGTGTCCGTTACTGTAATAAAATATGATCAGCTGCAATGGACATTTGGCAAATGCATCTTGTACCTCGTTTACGGTTGCACGGATCCATGAATAAAAACAGTGAACAGGCATTGAGATTTTGACAGTAATTGGGTGTTAGGTTAATCAAACATAGTGCGAAATATTAAGAATCTTCGGAGGCTATTGAATGGGGGAATTTTCATTCTATTTATAGAAAAGTGTACTCAGATAGACTTTTATGATAGTCATAAAATGTAGTCATAAAGCGTACAATATTGCTGCATTTCATGATGCAGTAGTCAGTAAATTTGTCGCAAAGGGTAATTATTTCGATGTGCTGTCAAAAAATAACAGAACGACTCTATCCGCTTAATTGTATTCTCAATAATATTTAACCAGTCTCTTGATTAATGCAAAGGGACTGCGCGAGCAAGTCACACCGTCCATTCATGTTTCTAATTTAATTTCGCGACAAGGTGCAGCTGTTGTACTGCCGGAATATTCGTCGGCGAGATCTGAAATGAATTTCGTCCGGCAGAGTAGCTAAGAGGAGTCGACCGTTCCTGACGAAATTAACAGCGACGCGAGTACAAGCCAAACGCGAGCATGCAGCGACGAATTAATTCGTTTAAAGTAAGGAAGCCGAGTCGCAGGAATCAACCGGCGCGGTTCCCATGTTTTTATCCAATATTTATTAGACTCAGGGTTGGTCGCTGTGAAACGGGTCCTCGTTCGGCACACTTTGTTGATCCAATCAAATTTGCCGCCGCTTGAGTGCCTGATCGATCCACCCCTCCATCCGTTAAAAGGATATCGCGGACCTTGCAGAATTTTTCAACAAGGACGAAATCTCGTCGCGAGCTTCCAACAAACTCGGAGATCCACGATGTGACCATAGTATAAGAAATAGCAGTAATCATACTCATGGTGTCGATTTTTTTTTAAATACTCTTAAACCGTTAAACTTACGGGAATATTGCATACGACCTTATTTGTAGCTGACAACTAGAGCTACAATTTTCATATGAAACATTTTTCGCTAACTTCAATAGTTAATGAGTTATTCGCAATAAACTCTTCTATCGTTTTTCGTCAAATACCCATTAACTATTGATACTAACAAAAAATGTTTCTGATAAAAGTTGTAGCTCTAGTTGTCTACAAAAAAGCTCTGTTGCAATTTCAATTTTTAATCCGTCAGACTGCGGCAGTGCACGAATGACATTCTAGATAATAAGTCGGAACCTTGTTGATTCAACGAAATCTCGTCGAGTGGCCGGTCGATCCGCGGCGAAAAAAAAAAGAAAAAACGTGCGCCTGGGCCTCGTGCGCGTTTAAACGAGATTAGGACAAGGGCAAGCGGAGGGTTAAGTAGTTTCCATTGTAAGGATGCTCCACGACGACGTGACGACGTTTCTTGCTCTATCTCTCTTAGGGCTTAGTACACCTTCCCGCACGTATACGCGCGGCCAGAGACAGCTCACGGCCGCAGTTTACGGTTAATTCGCCCGGCGATACAGAAAACAATGCCTCCTCCTCTCCTCCGGATTTATTTTCAATTTATTGCACCGCCGCCGACGGGCCGCGCAATAAGCGCGCGTGACGTAATCCATTTCAACGCCGTTATTGGATTTACTCGTTTAATTTCATAGATAAAAGACGTTAAACGTCCCAACAAATTGGGGCCAGCGCGTTCGATTAGATTCGGCAAATATTTCAGCGAGAATTATATTATATGATAATGTAGTCGCCGGGCTGGGATATTGGCTTCCTACGAAGCGGACGCACAATCGTCCGACCCATTCAGGGGAATGAATGAACACTATTAACGTTAACGTTTCTGCTGATTCAGCTTTTTCAAACTTGAAAAGCTGCTGTTACATTATGCATGAAATAACTTAATGTATAATTAATGTTGCTCGTCGCGTTCCGAAAACCCCACGAATCAACAGCTTACCAGGATTTAATTAACTTCATAAATTCTGGATTATGAGAATGCGACTAAGGAACATCATTATGATTATTTATTCATCTTTTTATTGCTCGTCTTATGTCCTTCTTTATTTACCATTTTGTATTAGTCTTTATTCATTTTATACACATTTATTATATCGTGAGATAGTAAAGCTTAGGTAGAAAAGCTCTCCTTGTTCGTCTTCTCCAAATTTGTAATCCATACTCGAAAACTGTCTGCTGTCCTGGATAACGTTTTCGAAACGAATATTGTTGGCTGGTGATCTCACAATACAAACTTCCGAGGAAACTGGGACAATTTTAAGAGTCGCGAGGAGAGTTCTTCTCTCAAGTTTCTGGAAGGAACTTCCGATGTCTTTTGTCCGAAGCGCTGGCTCTACAGCGTTTTTTTTCTCTCCCCTTTTTTATATTTTTGTTTAAACTCCTTTCGGTTACAATGCTCACCGCACCCCCCGCCGTGGCTGCTCTCTTCTAAAGACTTTAGCAGCTCCCAGTCGATAATACTGCTGACGGGATTACTTACTTTTAAGATTCTTAATGCTCTTGTTGGTGCGCCTTGCACCCTTCCAATCCAATCAAAGCCGGTTAGCAAACTTCCCGTATAAAAATAAAAGAAAGTCGTAATTGTAAAATAACGTTAAAACACAATTCTTTAATGAAGATATTCGATTACTTCATCAAACCATCTAATTACAAAGATAATGTTTCCATGGGAAAACGAGAGAAAATATAAATTGCAACACAAAGTTTAAAGGATATTCTTCAGTAAAGCTTATTTCTTAATGAAGATATTTAATTGTTTCATCAAGCTATCAGAGTTGAGAAACATTTCATTACCAAGATAATAGAAGATTTAAATGTAACAATGTTTTAACGAAGATATCGAGTAACGTCGTTGATGAAAGAAGTTTTCTTATAAAAATAAACCAAAGTACGAATTACAAATGAAGTTAAAAGTTCAGTAATGAAGATAACTGTTTAATGAAGATATTTAATTGCTTCATCAAACCATTAGAGTTGAGGAACAGTTGATGACTGAGATAATGTTTCAATGGTAGAATAAAATGGAACAATGATGTTTTAATAGAGATACGTTTCATTGATGAAACAAGTTTTCTTATAAAAATAAAGCAAGTCCAAATTACAAAACAAAGTTAAATTTCTGTAATGAAGATATTTAATTGTTTCATCAAACCATTAGAGTTAAGAAACATTTAATTACTGAGATAACGTTTTAATGACAGAATAAAATGATACAATAGTGTTTTACTAAAGACGTTTCTTTGATGAAAAAAGTTTGAGGTATAAAATAAAACGAACAAGCATTTCCTTTAACAAGCAGAAACTTCTGAAAATATTATATAACACATCAATTAATTTGATATTAATTAAAATGAACTGCGTTCAAATCAACAATTTGTGGAATCACATGGCTAATTATTCTGTTATATATGAATTCAGTAATCAGTATCTCAGGTATCAATGTCGTTATAACGTTAATTTAACTGTTTAATTAGAAGGTAAACGACATATTGACAAGCGGCCAATATTTCATAACGCATTTAATTAAACTAATTTCAAAGCTGACGTAATATGAAACGAACCCCGGTTATCAACGTCGCCGTATCGCGAAACAATTTTTCCGAGCCAGGATTTAATATCGGTACGTGTTATCACTAAATCAACTAAACGTCAGTAAAATCGGCGTCTAACCGCGGAGCTCGAGCGTCGAATAATGTCGTCGCGTCGCATCGCGATTTATCGCCGTCCCGGGGCGGACGGGGACGGAAGAAAGAAAAAGAAAATTGGGCCACGCGACGAACCGGGACACGCCCGGCCCGGCATTGTTACCATTTGCTTTTAAGCTTGCGACGACGCGCGCGCACCTCGCTTTTGCGATCCCCGGATTCGCGAGACATTCCCTCATGGATTGCCTGCTGATTTTTGCCTTTCCAACAACCGTTTGAAGATGAAAGGGGGCTCTCGTCGGCTCCGCCGAGAGTCTCGAATTTTTCGGTTTCACTACGGAAAGCAATGGAGGACAGAACAAATAATTTAACTTTTGACAATACTCAAATTCCAGCACACTTCTGTCTTTTATAAGTGCATGAAAATTCGCGGTAACAAGTATTTAGAGTATTTCATGCAAAATTCATAAAAAATATTCGCAAAAATATGTTTGATACTATGCGGGGTATTCTGAAGAGCCTTTACCCATTGCACGGCTACTTAAGTAGTCCATTTTATAAGGAAGTCGCTTGAAATATTCACTTCTACAAAACAGTAAAAAAGAAAGATCGTAATCGGCGAGGAAGCGACTTTTTAAGATACCGTACATAGTATCGAGCATATTTTTGCGAATATCTCGGGAACTAAAGTCGTTGACGTATCTACGTGCAAAAAAGAAGCTCAGAATGTCTTTGACATATTTCACGATCAAAGTCATTTTTCTTTTCCATTTCTATTTTCTTTTCTTATATATTCACCAAATTAAGGTTAAATCAACTAGAATAACTGAAAATATTTATATTCACTACTAATATTCTGTACTTGCATTTATTTGATGCGAAGGAGAATAAAAATAATTGATTTTGCGTCTAAAATAAATGAGAAGCATTTGTCACTGTTTTTTTTTTTTTTAAGTGTCAGAGGGTAATAGAGACAAGATTGCCGGCTTTTAAAAGCAGAAATACGAGACGCGTAAAGATTCTTTGAATGATGCATCACGGTGTCAATTAAGAGGAACGTAAGAATGATCGTTCGTTAGTCCCAGCTTTCAGCCATCATTCGGGTCGCGTCGTATCCGGTTTGAGCCGATTCGCATTAATCTGGCATACGTAAGTAATCACGCAGATCCCACGCGGACCATAAGAATGCTTCCCAGAACCATAACGCCGGTTATACCAATCATATCTTTAATACATCAAACGGAGCATCATGCATTAAACGGAGTTGGAATTCTTCCTTGGAATTTGAAAATTGCGCATTGGGAACGTTTTCAGAGGCGCGGGTCATCGTCTGTTTAATTCACGTTGCTAGCAAACCGAGAATGAATTGGCAAGTGTCCCCGGCGCGACGACGCGGTGCTCTAGAAAATTCTTAAATCCCACCCTTTTCCGTCGCCATGTTTTTTCCTTTTTTTCCTCCCTTCTGGTTATCGTTCGCGTTCCAATTGCCGGAACCTCTATCTGGCTGGAATCCCCCCGAAGAATCGTTTCCGTCTCCTGACCCGCTGCTCCGGTTTTGGTTGAATCCGCGCCACTTTCCTCCCTTCGGAGGACGACCCACCCTTGCACGACGTCAAGATGAAAAGCGTATTCTCGCTCATTTTTCATAAAAAAAATCAGTCAATAGAACATATAATAATTTTCAAAGTACTAAACTATAAAAGAATTTAACATCGTTGTTGAAATCAAAGTTAAAAAACTATGAGCTGAAGAGAATCTTCCACATGCCATTTTTTGCGTTGCCATTTCAATTTTTGCACAATTTTACTGAATAACATGGCATTTAATCGGATCACTGCCGGATCCTTCACAGCTTTATTACCGTATATCTGTACCGATGCGCGTTATTCTTTTATTAAATGGAGTTTGCTAATCGCCGAACGCAACAATCGGGAGTTAACGCCGCTCTGGATCGGGAGTTCCGAACTATTCAACAGCGAACGCCTGAAAATAAGTCAACAGCAGGAAGTTTGTTGTTCCTGTTGTTCTTGTTGTTCCTGGTGAAACGCTCGTGAAACAGCACGAGTGCTACGCGATCGCAAACGCGTATTGTTAGCCTTCCATCGAAACATAGCTGTTTCTGGTTAGAGTGTTCTAATGTTAATTGTGTTCAGATATGAAGTTATGAAATTATATTATATCGTATTGCATTAGATTATGTTAAAATTGTGTTACATCGTGCTACCTCTGCGCGTATTATAATAATAGCAGCAAGCGAATATTTGAGATATATGATACCTAATTTTATATTTTATCAAATAAGAAGATTCTTTTTAAAATTAAACGTTTATATTATATATAAATTATAAATTTAATCATATTATGTCGTATTGCATTAGATTATGTTAAGTTAAATTGTGTTACATTGTTCTACCTCTGCGCTTATTATAATAATAGCAGCAAACGAATATTTGAGGTATATGATATCTAATTTTATATTTTATGAAATAAGAAGATTCTTTTTAAAATTAAAATAATATATTATATATAAATTATAAATTTAACTAAATATAGGATGAATCAGTAAAAAGTAATGACTGAACTTCTGAGTGACTGAGAGGAATAAAGTTTGTACGCGGTGGTACTGGTCTGATTTACTTGTCCCCAAGAGATTTGCTACATAAATTGAGACATCAAGCTCCCCCGGAGATTCATTGACGTTAGGGGCTTACGTAACTACTAGGAAGGCAATTACGCTAAGAAGTATAGTATCGTCGGTGTAAACAAGTTGGGTACGAGCTTTACCCTAAAGGCCAATCTACACAGAGCGCTACCGTCCCGCGTCGCGACGGGATAACGAGAAATTTCGAGCCAGACGAAGCAAATCCTTGTCGGTTTCAACGTCAGAATTTATCATGAGCTTCTACGTAAAAATGACGAAAGAATTTTGTAAGTTAGTCAATTAAAAAGTGCCAAATGCTTATAAAAAGTGCCAGAAACACGTATTACAAAATTGAGAATTATAAAAACTATATGTAGTGTTAAAAATTGCATGTGGATCGATCTGTGTAGATCGACCTTAAGTCGAAAGTGGCTGAACACGGTGGAGGGCTTCAAACGCGATTAATTCACTGGCACGCGTTACAGCCCCCAACTTTTAATCGATCCCCTCGGCCAAAATAAAATTAAAATCCAGAACACGACGTAGGTAACTAGAGTAAAGAACTATTTCAATCCTCTTCCATCGAGATTAAATTAGTATTTACGACGAAACGTGTTTAATAATTAAAATACAACTCGATAATAAAATATATTAAAGTGTGTCTCATTAAAACGAATACGTCCAGTTTCGATGCAGATCGTGACAGCGAGACAATCATGACGCAGGTATAAAATCGTATTGCATAAACTCGTTCATTTACAGATTAAATATCGACACGAGTAACTGGATAATAAAATCGAGGCGGATAGGATCGGATAGCGACTTGAACGTAATTAGCAATTTCAATAATCGCACGCCCCGTAGCCATCTCCGTGCCAGGTGCCAATATACTGTATACAATACATATGCTGTCTTCCATATTTCACTCGCATATTAAACAATCGATCAGCCTCGTCCGGAGCAAATTGCCCGGAATTTATATTAAACATTGACCGCAACTCAATTGGCCTCATATTTTCCCCGAATTCCTATGTTTAATTAACTCCGATCTAACCACGAGAATATCTCCTTTCGCCTGTTTTCAAACATTTTTATTTCATTTGGAAAGAGTTTGGTATCAGTTTATTCACAATTACACGATTTTTGTTAAAAATTTACTTATAGTTATGCACATATTATTGTATACTCTGTGTCCTTTCAAACAATTCTTCCATATTTCTGCTAATCAATAATTGTATCACTCCTTATTTAATCTTATAAATTCTAATTTCTTTGTGGAAAACCAGGATCAGGTCTCATTAATCGAATTAAGATTCGAAACGACGAACGCAACTAGAACGGTTCTCTACAGAGAGCAGGAGTAACGGCAGCGTAGTTTAATTCGAATATTTACCGGTCGCCTATTATCGGCGAGATCGCGATACATTTTAATTAGCCGGGGGTAACTGGCTCGCGAACTTCCGCCGCGTCGAACGTACCTGTATCGCTTTTAACGGCGGCCGCTATCGAGGGAGTGCATAATGGAAGGAGCAAACACGATTAAAATAATTAGCGATGCACCGGGACTCGATGCACAGTTTGTCAGCCCGGAAACCGACTAAATACGAGCCTCGGTTAAATGGCTGCCCGCGGTTCCTCGTTAAGGACATTAGACGCTCCTCCTGCGTCCTCGATAATTACACCAGCGCCGATCTCCGGCTCTTTCTCTTTGTGGAAAATCAATTTCCCTTTTTCTAGTCGATTTAACCCATTGTTCCGTCCGACGATGATTAAACGACATTGTTTTTAATGCGATTCGGTTAAAACATTTTAGTAATTGTTCTTTGGGAAAATTCTGACCTATTTCCTTGCTCATAAATTGTCTTATTTTCGTGTATTTATTCGGAAATTGAATCTCTACGATCTTTTTTCTCTCGACGTCGTTGCTATTTAACCCTTTCACTACCACTGGGACGTATACGCCCCATGAGGTTATTTCTCCTTACTAGTGGGACAGAATTCAGTGTTAATATACCAGAGTGCTAGACTCATGTCCCACTGGTTATTACGAGCGTTTCGAACTAATAGATCTTGAAATCGCGTACTAAGTGAAAGCTCAGCAACCAGTAAATGCAACGAAATAAAGCATTCTAAAATAAAATTAGTAGTGGAAGAACTTATAACAAAACCTTTTAATTTTCGTTGTTCTTTGGCTGATATTGGCCATTCTTGTGGTCATTACAGGAGTTTTAATTAAAATTGCGTGCGTGAGCGCTGGGTTGTGTGTTAGAGCGAGATTGTGTAGTAAAATAACGTTTGAAATCACGATTTGCGTTGAGAATTTTCCAATAATTAGGTTGTGTCAGAGCGATATTTGTATAAAAGGTTCTTTTCAATCGTTAATAACATCGAGAAAAAAGAGTCATAAGAACTGAATAATTAATGACGGACATTCTTGAAGAATATTAATAATTTTTATATTCAAACGATAATAAATACATTTCCTTAGAATATCAATTGTCGTCATACTGCCATTACGTTAGTTTCGCGTTTCTGTCTACTTTAAATCCCCCCTAATTTCCTTTCTCGTTTAATGAAAAGATCTAGCAGACGAGACAGGT
>SMSR01015131.1:0-10171 GCA_019453355.1 Ceratina japonica | reverse complement strand
GCCTTCGCGTAAAGGGAGGCAAAAAGAAAACCGTGAATCCATCACTTCCGTCTGATCGTCTCTTTCCGAATCGGTTGATTCCTCTTCGCGTGTCGCGTATCGGCAAAGAATGAAATCAAGTTCGAAGAAGCAGTTAATAATCATAGAACAGAAACAGCGAGCAGGAAAGAGAGAAAAGAGAGCGCGCGCGCGCGAGAGAGAGAATTCCTGTGCAAATCCGTGTCGACTGCTTGTGCTCTCTCGAGTACCATAGCTTCCACTCTTTTGAACCGTAGGACACTTAAAGAATTATTTTTCTCCTTCCATTTTCCGTTCCACCTCCTCTTTTCCTAATTTTCTTCGTTTCTCACTTTTTTCCCACCTTCAATTATATGACGTGTTACTCAACACGTGGCAGGGTCGGTCGGGAAAACACGCGCCGAGAGAAAAACAGCGACGAGCGGTAAACGCGATCCCGGTTTCCGTAATTTTTCGGCGATCGCGCGCAATATTATTTAACACCGCGCGATACCTAACACGGGAAGAACGCAAATACCGAAGCGAGGCGCTTAATTTGGTGCAACAAAAAACAACGTCCGCGAGAGTAACGATAAAACAATGGGGAGGGCAGAGGGAGTGAGGGGGTGATAAGCAAAATATTTACCGCGCGCGATATTTTCCAGGAAAACGCGACAATGGAAACACGCACGCACGCAACACATCGATCCACTTCAAATTACAATATCTCCATTACCGAGAGGGGTGGAAAAAAGGAGGACGGCGCGGGGGAGTGGAAACTCTAAATTCTTTAACGTACACGCCGTTTATTAATGCCCGCGCGCAATAAAACAGTCGAGTGAGCGCAGATTTCGATGGTAAATATTAATATGTAGATTTGTACGGGATATATTTTCGATATTAAATAAATGTAAATTTACGGAACACGCACCTTCACCTTCCTTCCTTCCCTCAACGATTTCCCAACGGCGATCACTATATATATATTATATACATGTATTATGTATATGCATGTATAAGTTTGTACAAATATGTATATAAATCACTTCCGCTATTTGTACACATACACCTGTTGTCATCGGCGTCGGATAAACAAATTTACCAACGCATGAATACTCGTATGTACGTTAACAATTACACGACACGGGCTACACCCACCACGAATATAAAAATACGCGCGTTCCGCCTAGCTACGCTCGCGTATTAACGTAAATTCGCATTATCTCCGCATAATCCATAAACAAGTGTCGCGCATACGAATAAATTTTGGCTTTATCGTCGATCGCGACTGTCGCGATCCGGAAATACATTTTATTCACTCGAGAACCCTGGAAACAGCCCTTTGATTAAGTTTTTCTCAGAAACAGCGTATCGAAATTGGAGCAAAAATTATGTGCTGGTAAAATCGAAGCGCGGACTGATGGTATTCAGTTTAATAGACGTATGTTCGTATCTACTAATAAGATCGTAATTCTCGGCCAAGAATGGCATTGTCTCGCAGCTTTCATCGTAACCATCTTAAGCACAGCCGGTCGTCCGAAACCACGTGTCCATCGAATCGATGGCTTGCAGGGGATACGCGTAACTACCCGATAAATCTTCTTTAGCATTGCTATCGGGCTTCGCTCGCTCGTCATAATTTTACTCGCGACGTACACACCGAGCAAAACGCATGCTCGTAATTTTAGAGTTAGAAGATATAAGAAACAGAAACACGAAAAAGCCGGAAGAAGAACGCGTTTATATTCTTCAGCGGATGCTGAAGATGATACGTCTATGAATCTCGTATACTTCAATCATGTGACGAGATTAAAGTAAGAATTATCATTCAATTATCAATCGCATTACTTTATGAAACATAGCATTAAAAAAAAATCAGTTAACCGTCGAGTGTCGTTCGTAGGAAAGATCTCGTAGCCAAAGGTGACTCAGAGACGTCGCAAACGGAGACTCACGTGGAACTGACGTGCGCGGAGCGTGTTCACCCGAATTAAAACCTCAATGCTTCTTTTTTTTTTCGTGGAAATCACTCCAGTTTACCGATTACATCGTCACTTCCATTTGATACGAATAAGAATAAGCACGATAAACAGTTGTCCAAGAATTGTGTGAAATAATTCCATTACTGCCTCTCTTTCACCTTTTTTTTTTCATCTGGCGTTCTCTCCTGTCGGGAGAAGCGCGCGTAGGCAGACGTGAAAACGTGGGCAAAACGTATGCGAGCGGCGCGATGACTCGACGTCGTCACGGAAAGTCCGACTTAACCTCGATCGCCGCTAGATCCAAGATCTCTCCCGCAACTTCGCGAAGAGATAAGGAAACTCCTGGCCAACGCGACCGGAGAGATCCCGCGCGCTCCGTTCCCGTCCGCGCTGGTAGATCGCCAACCGGACTGTTTCTGGCTTCCAACCCGCGCGTGTATGCATGCATGCATTCAGAATCATGTAACAAATGGCATCAGCGAGAAGATTCTTCAAGGGACAGATGGAAAATGAAGTTGTCGCTCGAGCGTACGGAGACGACATGCTTATTTTTGGATGCATCTCCTTGGGAGATCTACGAGCCGATGTACGACCGACCGTTCGGGATTTGATTGATCGACGCTCGTTCATGTCGAATTATAGTTTAACCCTCGATTCTCGTGAATCTATTTTCAAGCAATCATCGAGATCGTACAACGCACCGAGATTGTACAAATCTCGAGCTCACAGCGTAAAATAGATATAGATAGAACGTACTTCTTAGAAGATACAACACGGTATTATCAGGTTTAGCAGAGATAAGGTTTACATATAAATGATTCGCGGAATCGATTAAAATCGAAGTATCTATCCATTACGCGCCTCGAATCGATCTGATTGATAGTTAAGTAATTATGTATTAGAATTAATGACACGTTTGTTACACAAGTAGCGTTAAAAAATATGCGGTTACTGCGACTACCTCTTGCTACCATAGAATCAAACCGGAGGAGCTTAACAGGAATTAATAGGTGGTAACGAGGCACGATACACGCAGCTTCGAATACTTCATTGAAACGCTTGCATAGTAAATCGTTACGACGAAGCCGTAGCAACTATCGAGCTTGTAAACACGTTTAACTTGCCGGAAAACACTCTCGTAAAAACGATCCCGCGCTCTGGTGTCGGGCTCAGGAGGAGGAAATTGAATGCGAGACGAGCGAAGGAAAAATGGTGCGAGACCGTCTTTTCGCGCCAATTCCGATTACTTGAAAAAGGAGCGAACAACTATAGCAAACGTCGCTTTGACGCGAACGGGTTTCATTCTTGTTTCCTTTGTAACCTTGGTGGCCGCTCGTAAAAATAGGCGTTTATTTTTCGAGCGACCGGTTATTATGATTCTTCGGTGGCGTTTTATAGGCCCACGCTTGTTTATTTAGTTCCAACTAATAATTGCCAAATGCAACATTAATTTCCTTCAATCAGAACTAGATTGAACACTATGCTTTTCATAGGATTGTCTCTGTCAAAATTGAAATTTCTTCTGATAAGAATTCTTACGTCCCGAACAATCACGGCACGATTCTTCGGTGGCGTTTTATAGGCCCATGTTTGTTTGTTTAGCTCCAACTAATAATTGCCAAATGCAACATTAATTTCCTTCAATCAGAACGAACTTGAACACTATGCTTTTTATAGGACTGTCCCTGTCAAAATTGAAACTTCTTCTGATAAGAATTCTTACGTCCCGAACGATCGCGGCACGATTCTTCGGTGGCGTTTTATAGGTCCATGTTTGTTTGTTTAGCTCCAACTAATAATTGCCAAATGCAACATTAATTTCCTTCAATCAGAACTAGCTTGAACACTATGCTTTTTATAGGATTGTCTCTGTCAAAATTGAAATTTCTTTTGATAAGAATTCTTACGTCCCGAACGATCACGGCACGATTCTTCGGTGGCGTTTTGTAGGTCCATGTTTGTTTGTTTAGCTCCAACTAATAATTGCCAAATGCAACATTAATTTCCTTCAATCAGAACGGACTTGAACACTATGCTTTTTATAGGACTGTCCCTGTCAAAATTGAAATTTCTTCTGATAAGAATTCTTACGTCCCGAACGATCGCGGCATGGGAAGTACATAGGATGCCAACTATTTGTCAGTGACTTTACAGGATATTTTAATTCACGAATACGTAGATATATATGTATTCATGTATCCCCGCGATCATTACGCCAGCGAATTGACCGGCAATACGTCACGTACGCGTTCACGAGTGCACAGCTGATGTCAGCGAATAAGAGTGACGTCAACGGGTTCGCGCTGCTCGTTATCAGTTCGCGGCCACGATTTGCTGGAATGATCTCTAGGTGCGAAGGAAATCAGCCGCAGGGCGCATATATACGTGTAGATATTACTGGAGAACGACGTTATGTACTGGTTATTCACTTGCTTAACGCGAAGGTATCGAGCATTGATTTTTACGTATCGGCGTAACGACGACGACGACAGGTAAAATCGTAGTTCTCTCTAGACAACGAGAGCGAACGGGTTCCGGCTTTCGCGCTCGGACACGCTCGACGAGAGTACCTACTCACTTTCTCGCCCGTTGCACGCCCGTCTCTAATCGTTGACAGTGAACGATAATGGAAACAACCGGATTTGCATATAAATGCTCGGCTCGCCGTCGACGTTCTCGAATGGGTCCACCGATTAAACCACGACAGACGATCGTTTAGCGTCGACTGGTTCGATCTTTAGAAACAAGCGGCAGGAATTCGCGCGTCGACGGTCGAATCGCGTACGCGGGATGTTTAGAAATCAATGGGACGGTGTTCGTAACGGGAAAGTGATCAGATGTACGCTTGTAAGAAAGTCATTGGCTGGGTTCAAAGGCTTACCTAAACGTACGAGTACAGGTTATCCAATTGACACTCGGATAGACGCGGCCAGTGAATTCTTCTTTGTTCCCTCGCAACAATCCCGCGTACTGGTGGTGTGGATCGGTTCCAAGCATTAATCGGCGATAAGATTAACCCGATACGAACAACGCGAACCAAGTTATTACTAATAGGTATTCCAGATAACGAGTGACTATGCACTGCATTAATATCTCCTCCTATTTTACACCGCATACGGACAATTATCGGCAAAATAACGTCGCAGTACATTTTAATAAAATTGTATATACTTCATGTATGCATGTATGTACGTATGTAGGTATGGACGATGTACGTTAAGCTAGTTCATTTTCATTTTGAGTCACAATATGATGAACGACTATCGATCAGAAAATTCGAACTGAAGAAACGAAAGCGATGTGTCACGACGTATGTACAACCATTTGTAAACAATTAGTAATAAATAAAGCGAAACGTTCCGTGCAGATAGCGAAAGAAGGTTTTGATGCGATACTGCCCACAATTCGATACATAGAAGATAGAGAATCGAAAATAGCAAATTGTCGTACGGAAAGAGCAGACCAATTATTATGGAGCGACTGTGTTTTCCCTTGTGTAACAATTCCGTGAACGCCGCGCGTGTGAGCTGAGAGCCGCAAGACCGTCGTAGCCGTGCGATTACCGTTGGCCATTTTTCTCTCAATGTAAAATGCAGATATTCGAAAGATTATATGGTAGTCGGGCGAGTAGGCACGCCGCGGAACACGGGACTTTCCCGGTGTGGCGTAAGTTTCCTTAGTTGCTCGCCAACGCGCGCCATCAAAATGATTAGAAGCGGTTGCTAACGCGAAACATATCGTCCATCGGGTCGATTGTAAAATACGTAGAAATCGCGGTTGCCGCGGATGGCACACGCTTCGTGATCGATCGCGATTATTAAGCTTCCGTTTCGTAACCGTCGTTAAAGGTTCTTAGCATCGTCGAAACGATCGGTGTTACGCCGCCGATAGTTGCGTCACCGTGATTAACGCGATGCTATTGCGCGTCGCCGCTGAACGAGCCAGTAAGTTTCAACGCGTAAAATGTAAATGAAACTGTGGCCAATGCTTTTCAAATAATCGTGTGATCCGCGCGAGATCGAGTAGGTTGGTCGCGCCGCGTTCGACGAGAGGAAAATACATTATGTACTGCGCGTGAATAAGTGAGAAATTGCCTCGCGTTCTATTCATTGGAAATCTCGGGAAAGATGATGTATAATTCTGTACGCATTGGACTGATAAAAGAGCGTTCAGTTTCCGATCAAGACGATTAACGATATCGTTATTTCTATACTAAATACATAAATGATTATGCGTCGCCGGTTTAGAAACGAATTCGGTGTTGGATCGCCGTAGATGAACGACATGTCGTTTGTTATCGTGCGTCATCGACGTGGTTTCTTGCAGATCGAGAAAAGGTCATTGCGAGAGCATGTGGAAAGACACGTTCTCTCGAATCTCCGTCCACGTAAGTACGGTTGGTTCTCTGCCGCGATTACGAGACCGGAGCGTATGGAGCTCGACTGCAGCGGTACTTAAGCCCCGACCTCCCCCCATCCTGCATTTCCGCATTGTCCGCGGTTCTTTCGGCCCGTTTTTTACCCAGCCCGGCGATCGCCGATTTCTCGCTCTCGTACACCGACGATCCATTGTTATTTAATACCCTCGCCCCCCTCCTATTCCCTGACCGGAATTATCTGGCGGTATTCAAATCATCGCTCCCGTTTTTTTTTTTACGCTTTAACTAAAAGTAGACGACGTCGAGTTATCCGAGGGAGGTAAAATCTTGCACGAGCGGGTAATTCCTCGCGAGGATCGCGCGGTGCTCGAGAAACACGGGTGACCAGATAACGCCGAGTGCTGCGAGCGCCGCGCTAACCAGCTGACGTCTCGAGAGAGAATCGTAACGCGGCGACCGCGAGAGACAAGGACGAAAGACGCGGGAGAAGGTGCGACGAAGGCGCAGGGACGAAAAGTAGAGAAAGAGAAAGTCGAACGCGCGAAGAACGGCAGATGTAAACGAGAAGCTTTTACCTTTAATGGATTCGCCCCGGGGCCATCGAGATCTTCGGGGTTGAAAATACTCGCCGGCAGTAACGAAGTTTCGTAACGAGGAGCGCGCGGCGCGGCGCCGCGGCGAGCGCTAGACGCGCGAGCACTCGACTGCGCCAATTTAAATCCCGAATCGCAATCCTCTCGCCCGATCGAACGATCGTATTAAAAGTTGTTTTCGACGCCGGTCCGCGCCGCGGTGCGCCGTGCCGCGGCATGAATCTTTCCTGGGTCGATCCTTGCCAAGCGTTGCTAAAAATGTTATCCCGGCCTCCTCTGTGTGCAACCGCGACGCGGCACGACGACGACGACGACGACGACGACGCGGCGCGATCGAATCGTGCGCGCTCCAAAAATATGCAACGTCGCCGTCTCGCCGATTTTGTTTGCGCGCTCCAGCGGGTCTCCCTAGCTAAACGAGATTGGGCGTATCATCGGGACTTTGTATATTTTAACGGCAATTCAAAGTACGAATGTAGCATAAGAAAGCTCGAGGAGGTATTTCAAAATAGAAGTATTCAATCTTTCAGCCGCTGATTAATTAAGTCATGCTATATCTGAGATGTACGAAACCAGAAACGTTTCTTCTTACAAAATTATTCACTTCATTCAAAATTTTATACCTGGTTTATTCATTAAACCAGTGGCAAATTTGTCAAACATAGTTTTCAAGTTATTATATGTATGAAGCACGGTTGATCTTGAACATGATATTAAATATTTTTGCGGCAGTTTGAGCGGCTACATAAAATATATTAAATCCTTTTTTGCTTATTTAAACTGTTCATAAATATGTGAACCGTTGTCTGTTCATTAGAACGTCAAGGTGCTTTCACAACGTTTGAGTGAGTAACACAATTTTCGAGGGCCGTCGTTGCGGCGGCAAATTCGATACAGATATGTACTATTTCCAGTTTCGACTGTCAGTTACTGTCATCCAGTCTCTGTTACACGCGGGGGGGGGGGCACTACGAAATCGGCACAAGGCTCGCTCGAAGCGATCTGCTCCGAGAGCAGCGGAGAACCGTATCGCGTATCACGTTCGCAATAATACGTACCAGAACGGGAGGCCGAGGACGAGTGTGCGCGCACGCGGCTCCGGATCGTATCGTTGCGTGTTACACGCGTCGTAACAGTGCCGAGACGATGCCGCCGGCCGCTGGTAACACATCACCAACAGAATCGAGTACACCGGGCACCAAACTCCGTTTCGAGTCGCGTTGCACGCGCACACCACACTTATACAACTTCTTTTTCCCCCGGTAATAAGTGGCAGCCACTGGAGCGCGCACCGCTACTAACGAGAAAATATCGATGCGGTCCGCGATGCACCCACTTGCGTCGAGAAACGGATCAAGAAAACCGTGGCCGCACGCGATTAAACGCGGCTGTACAAGGAAGTATAATAATTGCGTAGGTACCGAGCGACGTTAATGGAACGTCTTGCCAGCGGCTGTAGCGCGATCCAAGGGACAGCGTGTAATAAACGTGTACGGTTCTCTCGTTCCCTCCTCCGTCCTCTCGCTTCGTCTCCCTGCACCTTGCATCCTCGCCGTTACCCGTGATCTCTCTCTCTCTCTTTCTCTCTCTTTCTCTCTCTGTCACCGGTCTCCGCGTTTCTTATCCTCTCCGTCACACGCTCCTCTCTCGCAGTTGCACCGCCGACACGGGAGGCATATATGGCTGGTACACGCGTGTACACACGAAGAACGCGACACGTAGCACGGTTAAAAGGCGCAGAGACGAGAAATCGCCTGCGACTGGATTCCACGAGCCGGCCAACAGGCCACAAAACTTGGCCGAGGCTCAAAAGAATCGACTCCTCTTCTTCCTCTCCCTCTCGTGCCGCCGTCTCTCTCGGCTCGTCGCGGTCCTCTCCGTCGGACGCGCACACCGTAACCTTTTTTCTTCGTTTTCTTTGCACTCGATCGTTCGCTTCTTATTTTATCGCGTTTCCTCCGAGCCGAGTCCTCCTCGCCAGCCCGTGACTCTCGTCTTTTGCATTCTCCGTCGCCGAATTACTGCTTAAGGCTCTCCCCTTCGAAAGATCCTCGAGGAGGAAAGGTTCCAAGGGGGAGAGGCTAGTTGTCACCGAGCAGAGATAACTGCGAATTTCGCTCCGAAAGTAACGGAATTCCGCGGTCGAGGCAGGCGCGATAGAGACGTCGATAACGCGGCTTCGTCGGGAAATTTCCTCAAATAGGTTTTGGATAATTAAACGACGGATGCGGTTGATTATCTTGAAGAGACGATTCGAGTGATCGATATTACGAGGCGACTTTTGAGAATTGATATATTGGCCGGAAGAGCGGGATAACTGACGGAATTATGGTTTGGACATTATGAAAACAGCGTGGGAATCGAGAGCAACGCGTGAAACCTGGCAGAAATACAAAAAGTAAATCAGCGCCGTAATTCTTCGAGACCGACAACTATAATTCTAGCGGTGAACATTTGGAAGTGAAAATTTAAACCGTGTTTTTAACGCGCATCGCTCTTAATCGCGAACGATAGCGCCAATGCGTTCGCGTATACATAGGTATACCTCAGAGACAAAAATCACGAACGGTAGCCGCGCTTTCGCGCGGAACGAACGAAATAAAAATGGATTTATCGAGTGCAAGTGTGCAATTAAAAAGCACTCGTAACTCGTTCGCCCGCTGCGTTACTGTAATTTTCGCTTATCGATGGGCCGCGAATACATTCGAAAATAAACGGGAAAGAATCGCCGCGGGTACGCTGAGTAAACAATCGCATGATTCCGAGTGAAATTATCGTACTGCCTGGATTAATGCTTCGGAACCGATGTTCCAACAGCTTCAGAAGCTCAGAAACCGATTCAAATTCATATTTTCGTCAACCATCTCTCTTACTCGTTAAGGAAAGTTGAGTGGAATTGAAAATTCTGTTCTCCTAAGTAATTACAAATGAAAATTAATTCTTGAAACGAATGGAACTTTTCACGTCGAAAGTTAATAATGAAATTTTTTCCTTTTCCGCGACTCGTGTTTAAAGTGCTGGTTAAGCGAGCCTATATAGTAGCTTGTTCCGTAGTTCATAATAGATGCGTCAACCTACGCTGGCTTCGGGACGACGACGTTTCCACCCCGAGAAACTATGGATAAAAAACCGCGTGCAAGCCCGCACGGATCTGAGTTTTCTCTTTGCGTAGCCGCCAGCTACGAAGGCGGAAAATTATCCCTCGAAACTTCTCCACCGTT
>SMSR01015130.1:38603-77836 GCA_019453355.1 Ceratina japonica | reverse complement strand
AGAAGCACGAAAAACAACATCCTCATCAAATATTTTTTATTATAGTCAATTACAAAAATTACGACAAGTAAGAGAACTTCATATTTCAACATTTCGTAATTCAAAATAGAAGAAATAATAGCTAGGAAAATTGAGCGATGCACGTTAAATGGGTTAAAGCACGAATCTCGTGTTCAGTAATTACCTCATTGTTAAAAAAGCGGTAGAAAAATATTTTTNAAACCACGGTTTTTTAACTGGATGGGGTCGCACTGGATTATAACTCGCACAGATCACTACCGATTCACTTTGACTGTAGCTCGGAAATTCTCCATAGAAGTATGGATTTTGTATTATATATTCTTTTTGACTGATCCTCAAAATTCTACTTCAAATATTCTTGAAAAAAAGCGGTTTATTAAAGATTCTTATATACTTCTGTGGGTTTTTCAGATTGCAAAAATTATGTATTGGTTTTTTGTTGTAAATCGGAAATGTGTCATTGTTGAAGTGTTGGATTTATTATAAGAAATATTTGACCAAATATTTATAAATGGATTCACCATTTATTTTATTCTAATTTTGTAAAGAATTCTTAAATTCTTCTTGCATTCTTGCAAAAATTCTTTACGTACTTCTGTAGATTTTGTACATTCCAAAAATTCTTGGTTTTCTGTTCAAAGTCCAAAATGTGTCATCACTGAAGTAGGATTTTATTATAAGAAATATTCGATCATATTATATTATATAAATATTTATGAATGAATCCCTCATTTATTTTATTCTGATTTTGTAAAGAATTCTTAAATGCTTCTTGAATTCTTGCAAAAATTCTTTACGTACTTCTGTGGATTTCGTAGATTCCAAAAATTCTTATTCGAAGTCCAAAATGTGCCATGTGTAGGATTTTACTATCAAAAATATATATTCAATAAATATTTATGAATAGATTTCTCATTTACTTTATTCTAATCCTGTAGAAAATTCTTAAAGGCTAAGTTTCATGCTTAGAATTCACGTTCCCCTTTAATCCTCTTTATCAATCCTTTTTATTTATATTTTTTATCTACCCTTTTATTTACCCCTCCTCTTAACTCCACATCTATTTAACAGTAACTATTTGAACAGTCTTAATTCACTAATTATTCCTTGAACTCGATTGTACTTTTATAAAATTAGCATAAACTTTAACAGAGGAAAGAATCTCGAATAAGAAGTGGAGCAGTTAAATAATAAAGCGGCTTGTCAAATATTTATCAGCTTCGGAACAGAGAGAAGTTCGGAGGGTAGCGAGGGAAACCGGGTAAAAATTGTTGCCAAGCGAATTTAAAGGATTTCCTAAAAGCTCCATAAACTCGTACTACTTAACGGTTAAAGAAAGCTTATTTACTATCACGCTAGTCCCGTAACGAAATGAACCCGATGCATGCGATCGGATAAAATAGCAGTTTCGCGTGGCAGGGCAAGAAAGGGCGACAAGAACGTGCGCGTCCGAGCGGCATCAATTACAAATTAACGCGGCGCTATCGATTCGAAATACCACGGTACGCGTCCGCGACGCGTACATATGCATCTCGCGCCCTGTGCGCCGTGTATCGATTCGGCAACCGGCCCGTTTCGTAAATTACATAAGCCGTTGGCCTGTCCCGGCGGCGGGTTTCGCGAAGAATGCGCCGATAAGCCCTGGTTCTGTCCGTCTTGCAGCGGGTCGCGTCGCGCCACGGAACGCAATAATTTTCCCGGCCCGTGTCGCCGCGATTATACATGAAAATACTTGGACGTCGCGTCGCTCTCCGCCAAGCCGAACCCTTGTTTCCACCCGTGTAATGTACTCGTGTCCTCCGCTCGGGCTTCCGGGATTAAAGATCGTAGACACTTCCGCTTCGCGTGCCCATCCCGTGAAATAAGCGAAGTCCACCAATTTCTACTTACCTAAGCATGATTCCGCTATCAGTTGAACATAAAAAACAATGTATGAATAAAAATTTGTAATGAAAAGTGGAAATTAATATACAGGGTGGATCGCTACATTTTGCCATCTAGATTTACGTCATTATTATTGCGCGTAGTAAACAATGTTTCAGATGAAATTGAATGGTTCAGTGAGGTTTACACGATACCAAGAATATTTTTGTGTTTATATCATTTTTTTTTGAGATATGGAGGTCACCTTAATTTTTTTAAATGGAACCACCATCTTTTAAACACCTACGATGATAGTCCCTTTCATTAGGAATTCAATTACTATAATTGTTGAAAATCACTCAAGGTGCCGGCGCAGAAAAGTATACGAAAACGTATAAGTAATCGACAAGAAATTTTTGAAAACATTCACTAACATTGAAGGACCTTAGCATGTTTACTACAAGTCTTACTTGCGATAAACGTATTCTGCTTTCATATTTTAACCTTGAACAATTATAGTCACTGAATTCCTAATGAAAAAGACTATCATCGCAGGTGTTTAAAAAATGGTGGTTCCGTTTAAAAAATGAAGGCGACTTTCATATCTCTAAAAAAAAGCACATAAAATATTCCTGGTATCGTGTGAGCCCCACTAAACCATTCAATTTCATCTGAAACATTGTTTGCTACGCGCAATAATAATGACGTAAATCTAGATGGCAAAATGTAGCGATCCACCCTGTATATATTTCTGAATCAGGCAAGAAATAATTTGTTATCAATTTTTCAAGTTGAAACTATGCAATAAATTAGAGAAGAAATATTCTATAACAATTCGTGCATCAAAATATTGAATAATATTAAAAATACTTTCTGTTGTATTTAATATAAATGTTTATTACATTAAAAAATATGCCAGTGAATAAAAATTGACAGATACCTGACAAAAATTTAGCGATCCACCCCGTATATATTTCTGAATCAGGCAAGAAATAACTTGTTATCAATTTTTCAAGTTGCAACTATGCAATAAATTAGAGAAGAAATATTCTATAACAATTCGTGCATCAAAATATTGAAGAATATTAAAAATACTTTCTGTTGTATTTAATATAAATGTTTATTACATTAAAAAACGTGCCAGTGAATAAAAATTGACAGATACCTCACAAAAATATGCATGGGCTTTGAATTGAAAGAAAGCAAAAGTACAAAAACGTCAGCATTGGCACAAAATAAATCGGCATTAAATTTTCTGTAGAACCGAGTCTGGTTCCATTGCGAATTCAAAGAGCGGAGAATTCTACACGACGCGAATCATCTTGCCGTCGTCGTCGGGATGAAAGCCGGTACGCGAATCGTTAGCCGGTGTTTCATTCGGCGCGCGTCTTAAGGTCGTCGACGTGGTATCGTCGCGAGTCATTAAGAATCTGCGCGAAAATCATGACGATTAAAAATATCCCAGGTGATTACAAACGAGCGTTAATGGAGAAAATGGGACAAAGGCGAATACGCGTAGGAGGGTGTACACACAATGCGCGGTTGAGCATCGCGGCCGGGACAATTATTGCCGACGAGTGGGCGTCCAGGATGAATGTGACACGATTTGCGAGTCGTATTTGCGGTAAAAGAGGGGCCGCCGCTGTCGTTTTCTTCGCCCGCGCCTATACCTGTTTCCTCGTTGTCTCCCGGTGAAATCGCGCGTTCATTTTTCACCCGCGCCTTCTTCCACCCCTCGCGTCCGCTTTCCCGCTGTTCGAGAGACGCGCTCGATCCACCTCCGTCGTCCCGTTCCTCGGACTTCTTTTCCCTCAGACCCTTTCGCGGACCAGAGCTCCACCCAGCGACTCCTTTTCTTTCTCTTCCGGCTCCGTTGTTCTTGCCGCTACCGCCGACACCTCGCGCCGGCTGCGTCCTCTTATAAAAATACCCGTCTACGTGACGAGATTGGACAAACCCGTCGAACTCGGTCCTCGCTAAATAAATTTCTCCCACCCACCGAGTCATAGTCTCGCGCCCTTTTTGTATAATAAATGTAATAACTCCGGGCGTTGCATCGGCCGATATCAAAAGGGGAGGCGGGAACGGGACAAATCCCTCGACTTCGCTCTTTATTCCCACTCAGGACACCTCCGCTCAAAGCGAGGAGAATGAAAGAGCTGTCGTCAGGGAACGTTGTTACGAACGTAAGAACTCGTCTATATTTTTTAAGGAAATCGTTCCTTTAAACCGACGCGAAGATAAAAAGACGAAATTAAACGGGGGAATATTGTAAAGTCTGTGTCTGGCTCCTTTGTGCGCGTCGGCTGATATCCGACGGGGTCTCGTTGTTCTATGAAATTATGTCAACAGATTTATCCTCCATCCGGCGGCCTGGGCTCCTCTTTCTGCCGCTGCGATTCGTCTTGCCAGCTTCAATTATTATCTATATTCGTGGCACTCTAATAAATTGCTGCGTTTTAACAAGATCAGGAAAACAACGACGGGGGAGTGAATGTAAATATCAGCGCGCGCTATCTAACAAACCTGGTCGTATGTGTTCGCTGATAATAGTGCTTTCCATTCTTTTTATCCGGATATACCGCTGCCAAGTTGAATGTAAATAGAAAAGAAATGCGTGCGCTGTTCGGTAAACAGTCGTGAATGGATTAAAAAAATTAAGAGACCTTGATTGGAGTGAAAAACAGAGAAGAGGAACTACGGATTGTACGCAATTAAAAGGGTATGACTACAATTCATTCCCTTTTTTTATTTTTGAGTATTCTCGATCTAATCAGTAGTCGTGTAATGGAATCTGCATCTGTCAGTGTTTGTCTTCGTCCTGTCTATTAAAACTTTTTCGCCCCAACTTCAATCATTTTATGCATTTAAATTATGTACATCTCCATGTTTATTCCACGAGAATTCGTGACCTGGATGTCGAATATAGGTACGTCCGTTCCCAGATTACTTAAACGAACAAGCAAAAACGAAATTAGTCGTCCTCTACTAATGCAATAATATTTTAACAATAAGCTATTATAAGTATACGTCGGAGTAAAGTTATTACGATTGTATCGAACGTAAATTGAAAGTGACAGACTATTAAGGTATTTATTTTTAATCGTTTTGGCTGCAATCTCATTTGATTTGGTATAATCTCATTTAATATCCGGAGTTATCCGTGTTTTAAATATTGTATATATTCTATAATTTTGCTAATCGTGTAAAAAGATATATCTTAATATATAATAATTAAATATATAGAATATTAGAAATTATGCTTCAGAAATTTCTTATAACCGAGAAAAACAGGTCGAACAATTTTATAAACTCCTCTGTAATTATCATTTTTCTAAAAGTTAATTGCTTCAAACACTCGATACAACTTTTAATTACATGTCTTAATTTTAAATTGATGTAACTCCGAAATGGACACCTCAATTTACTTCAAGTCTTCCATTCAGGTATAATATGATATAATATGATATATAACTATATTAACTACTTATTTGCAAAATTTCAAACAGATATCACTATTAACTTATAATCAGAGCAGCCTTAAAATTCGCGGGAGTGGATCTCCTCTTGACGAGCCGACATCGTTTGCCGGGAGAAAGTTTAATTGCATTTATAATGTGGCCCCCATCGGCCTGCAATGCCCACCATGGAATGCGCGGAAATAAGTGCTTTCCGTCGGACCCGCGCACAAAGAACCGCATTAAGAAAATGTATTTCTCTGTTCGCCCACGCGTCTTGTCATTTCAACTTGAAATGAAAAACGAAACGGAATAAAAGTACCCGGGTATCCCCCGTCTCCCTCTCTCTCCCTTTCTCTTTTTTCCCTGTCTCCTTTTACGCGTTGAGGTTCAACGAATGCGATACTTGAGACCCTCTCACTCCGCCGATACGTTGAACGCGCATTACACAGTATCTGGGGAAAATTGAAAATGCTGGAATTTTTGCTAGCCCGCGATATTATATACGTATATACTCTTCGAATAAAACCGTCCGCGGCCGGAGGAAATTCGATCGACTTAAACCGATCGCGAATATTCCGCGATCCTATTTCAAAATTAGATCACCCAGCGCGGGCCATGATGATTCAGTAATTCCTGCCGTGAAATCCTTGCGCTTCCGTCAAACCTTTGTATATTTAAAGAGGATCACGATCTAAGAATTTTTTTTAGAAAACGAGAAATAAATAAATTGAATGAAATGATCTTTCTTCTCTAATTTTTACGCAAGTGCATGCTCGAAGGATAATTAATAAAGGAACATCGGTGAAAAAGTAAGGGGACTAATCCGATCGGAATAGTGCCTTCAGATCTTTAAATAATACGAGCGACCGAAGTGGGGGGAAATGAATTCATTATTCCAATCGAGCCTGGGAATGAGCAGAATGAAACGGGGAAAAAGGAAGAAGTCGAGAAAAAGGAACGAAACTTTATATGACGATGAGCGGAAATCACCGGCGATGAATAATGCGCAGTTGCAGCGAATCGGACAATGAATCGATAACAAACTGGGTCCGATTCGACTTAATTAATTGTGCTCGTTGGCACGTGAAATCGATGTTGCCGATGAACGTGATGCGTTTTACCATAAGACAGAGTTACCGTTCCGAATCGAGTTCTCCCGACAAAAGAAAAAAGAATCGACGGAGATATAGGTGATTGTGCCGAAACGAACTAAATGAAATCTCATTTCTATTACGTTCCCTTTAATACAATTTTACTCCTTTCTCACTGTTTTGCTCTCACGTTATTTTGTTATCTTCTAACATATTTTGGGAGGTTCATCTAAAATGATGAGGAAGATAAAGGACAGGATTTGATAAGATCTATTTTTAGCTTATGATACTGTGTTATGGAAGTTTTGGTATTTTAATAAATACAGGATTTATGCTCGTATAATTTTGGATCTACGTTATTTTATTACCCTCTAACATATTTTCGGAAGTTTGTCTAAAATGATAAGGAAGATAAAGCATAGGGCTTGGTAAGTTCTATCTTTAGTTGATGATACTGTGTTATGACAGGTTTGGTATTTTAATAAATGTAGAATTTATGGTTGTACAATTTTGCTTCAACGTTATTTTATTATGTTTTCTAACATATTTCTGGATGTTTATCTAAAATGATAAGGAAGATAAAGGATAGGGCTATTTTTGACTTATGATACTGTATTATGACAGTTTTGGTATCGTTTTAATAAATACAGAATTTATGGTTGTATAATTTTGATACTCACGTTATTCTATTATCTCCTGATATATTTCTGGTTCATCTAAAATGATAATGAAGATAAAGGATAGGATTTATCTTTAGCTTATGATACTGTGCTATGACAGTCTTGGTATCATTTTAATAAATACAGAGTTCATGATTGTATTAATTTTTAGTTTTGTCTGAGAAGCACATTTATTTGGGTAAATTTACTTTCTTACAGGTCAAGGGGTCAGCTGTATATATATAAAATAATACTCTAAAAATTATTCTTATCAACCCTGTCTTTCCTAAATGATTTACTTTGCTAAGTATTATTTTATATTTATAGATGAATCCTTATAATCTACTGTATGTTTGCATAATTATAATTTTTAATTTTTGCTGAAACTAAAAACACATTTATTTGGGTAACCAATTTCATTTCGTACATATCAACAGTTCAATTATAAATATAAAATTANGGCGCAATTGAAATGATTGTAAAGCAAGGTTTACGCATATGGATGACGGAATTTATTTACTGACCCGTGTATGCGAATAGGGAACGGCGGAGTGCAGGTCGAACGAGCAATATCGTGAAATTCAATGGTGATCACGCGCCATTTACAAAAACGAGTCTTTTTTAAAATCGCAGTTACACGCCGCTGTTAAAGGGAATTACCTAGGAACGGGCGGGGAATGTGGGCACGCGTAATGAACTGGAACTTTTTATTGAGGCTCAAAGTGATATCGGTGATAGAAAATTGATAAAATTCCGCGGACGCGTTTATGCCTCCCCAAATGTTTAATACAAATGCGTCGCGTCACTGTGAAAACCCTTTGTTGCGCGTTTTATCCCTGGAAAATGTCGAAAAATCTTTCGGGTATTGCGTAACCCGTTATACGGAACGCTATCTAAAAATGCAAAAATTTATGTGTGCAGCCCCGTTTAAAAAATGGTAAAGAGTATGCCAGGTCTGCTCTCTAGAGGTNATAATTTTTAATTTTTGCTGAAACTAAAAACACATTTATTTGGGTAACCAATTTCATTTCGTACATATCAACAGTTCAATTATAAATATAAAATTATACTTTTGACATTACTTTCAAAATTACTTAAAAAAATTAATCGTTTAGAAAGGACAACAATTTATAGTATAATTTTTAATATATTTTTATATTCAAGAGTTCAACCATAATAAATGCTTGAAAAATCATCCTTACCAATCCTCGTCCTTTCTAAACTCATCCTTATACATATAATATATTCCATATGAATCATTTGAATATCAGAGAAAAACTTTGGCTTATACCACTGCTCATATGCAGGCTGGCTTGATCCGAAAAGTCAGAATAGAACAAACAAAAAATATAAAGTTTCGCCTTGATAAAAGTTCGCAATTGCATCCCGCAGGTGCATCTGCGGAATATTCATGGAGGAGCAGAAACAATAAACCTTATAACAATATTCAGCCACATCTATATTACACTTCAAAAGGAAAAAATAAAACAATCAGTGTATGGTTACGGTTCATTCCATTATACTATATGAACAGTAGTCCAAAACCGTTTTATTGATCCATCATGAATAGGAGAATGAATGAATGCAGTTTACATAAAATGCGCATATGAAATCCAGATATCGAATGAAATGTATTAAAAATGAAAAACACAAATAATTTACGCTCCCCGAATAATATTCATGTCATCCCTTTTTAATGCCTCGAAAACATTTTTATTCCCAGAATAAAAAGTTTGCTCGTTAAGCAGTATAAAAAATTCTATTCGTCGGCGGGAAAAGTTAGGAAAAAAATATAATTTTCAATAACTCCTGTCATAAATACATTCGAACATAATTCATCGTAGATCTCGCGCGCGCGGCTACGGCCGCGCGCGCGGGTTTAAGGTCTTTGCAAAATTTAGTAGCAATTATGCACGCACGATTAAGGCAGCAATTTTCCGAGAAAGAGACAAGTGTTTCCTGCACTAGATCGTCCCGACTTGCCGCGCGCACCACTCCAGACATTATGAGAATAAACTTCCGGTCGATATGCGTCTACTTCCGTGTCCCCGGGCGATTCCCCCGCCGCGGCAGCGGTCCGCGGAGAATAAAGCGAAGGGAGAAAGAGAACCGGGAACGCGCGCGCGGATATTTCCACAGCAATTATGCATGCGGCGTTTCGCAAAGAGATTTCTTTCGACTAAAGGGTCAGAAGAACGACCCCGCGTGCCTTGATAACCCGGCTTCCGGTCCCATTGTTATCGCCCAACGCGTTCAACATATTCCTCCACCGTGAACGCATACCTTACCAGTGTTTAGCGCTGTTACACGATTGAGGCGTTACCCCGCCATTAAGAAAACTAATAAATCTGAAACGTTATTTTATGAGAGCCGGGGAAATAAATTAACGCGGAGGGGGAACCGGGAGAGTGATTGCTTGAAAAACCTTTGATTTAGCAGGCGTGCATTTGGACTGCCGGAGCGAACGAATCGGAAAAATGCGACGCGCGCCCGTTACTGGACGAGGGGCACGATCTGCGGTTGCGGTCGTCACGGAATTCCGTGAAAATCGTGTACCGGCCGATTGTAGGCAACAGCGGGTTAATCATGAACGGCAAATGAGCGTATTGCAGCTACGCTGCGATGACATGCGCGCGGAACGTGAAAACTGTACATCCGACGGTAAACGTGATCCTCCTGGCAATACGGCCGCTTGTAATTAATGTAAAATTTCGAGCACGTGTGGCTATTAACGAGAGCGATATACGCTCGCCATTGACGTGCTCGCGTTTCATCTCCTCCTCCCCCCCCCCCTCTCTCTCTCTCTCTATCGTTCACTTTTTACGCTGCTCTGATTTAGGCAATTCCAAGGATAATTGTATAGTTTTGTTTCCGAATCAAGGAAATGAAAATTTAATACAATCATTTTATAGTCATTGTGCGAATAAAACAATTTTGACCATTTGGTAATGAGAATTAATGGAAGAAAGAAATGGAGTCATGTCTTTTCTGTGAATTACAAGTTTTTGTGAATAACTTCATTTATTTGTTATTATAAATTTATGATATTATAAATTTGCGATATAAAAGTTGATACAATTGAAAATGAGAATAGTAACAGTAAAAATTGTCATTATCCAATTTTATAGTAATGAGCAGAAAATATAATTATATGATTTTAATAACGTGATTAGTGAAATTGTAGAATATATTATATTTAAAATACGTATGACTTCCTACAGAAATTAAATGAGATTATGGTACAGTCAAATAAGACTATAGCTAAAACAATTTTAAACAAGTGTCATAGTTGTATTATTAGCTGTCACTTTCAATTTATTTCCGACACGAGCTACCAATTCTACTCTGAAGTATATTAATAATAAATTGTTATTAAGAGTTCATAAAAACATTTTTTTCTTTATTAATTGAAGCCTCAAAAAGGCTTATTTTCGCCACATTAATTCATTATAAACGTAGATAATTAAATATAATCTTATAAACGTAACTAATTAAATATAATCTTATAAAAGTAGATAATTAAATATAATCTTACAAATGTGGATAATTAAATATATTATAAAACGCACATATAATTAAATATATATTATAAAATGAGTAATATTGTAATAAAAGGAACCATAAACTTATTGTTAGTGATTATTAGACATTAAAATTGATATCTTTAAGAAAAGGACAATAATTGTATCTTATATCCTAGTACAAGGATAAATAAGGCCTTAGGTCCCAATTCCTAACACAAGCAAACGAACTCTTTTCGCGTCTGAAAATAAAAGTGGAAGATTCCAGATCCTGGGAGGATCAGACGGATGATGACTCGACGCTCGCCCCTTTTATCGACGATTTCTCCACTCGTACACGTGACAGTTTAATTAATTACTTTTAATGAGCGCAGACGCGCTTGATCTCGAGCGGTTGCTGCGACACGTAATTGAACCCGCACACCGACAGCCGCGTATACGTGCACGCATGCGACGAGCATACATCCAGGGGTTTTCAGTGGTTGCCAGGGGAAATGCGTTTCAAATTATTTCGTACCCGCGACACTCCTAGTTATTTTTTTAAATCGAACGTCATCGCTTTTTTATTAATTCATTATAAACACATTTCTCGCTTCTCGTATATTTACCCGGCCGGGTACAAGTGGTCTCGATATTCGCGTTTTTTGATCGCACTTTATGCGACGCAATACTCGAATGCCTTGAGGAAAGGTTCGTTTTTCATAGCCAGCCGGCTCTGCTCTGCCGAGCAAACGTCGATTATACTTATTGCTGTTCGAATTAAAAGAGTACACGGACCCGCGCGGCGCAATTGAAATGATTGTAAAGCAAGGTTTACGCATATGGATGACGGAATTTATTTACTGACCCGTGTATGCGAATAGGGAACGGCGGAGTGCAGGTCGAACGAGCAATATCGTGAAATTCAATGGTGATCACGCGCCATTTACAAAAACGAGTCTTTTTTAAAATCGCAGTTACACGCCGCTGTTAAAGGGAATTACCTAGGAACGGGCGGGGAATGTGGGCACGCGTAATGAACTGGAACTTTTTATTGAGGCTCAAAGTGATATCGGTGATAGAAAATTGATAAAATTCCGCGGACGCGTTTATGCCTCCCCAAATGTTTAATACAAATGCGTCGCGTCACTGTGAAAACCCTTTGTTGCGCGTTTTATCCCTGGAAAATGTCGAAAAATCTTTCGGGTATTGCGTAACCCGTTACACGGGACGCTATCTAAAAATGCAAAAATTTATGTGTGCAACCCCGTTTAAAAAATGGTAAAGAGTATGCCAGGTCTGCTCTCTAGAGGTGCCGCAGTGTAGTAGTCGCGCTACCACCATTTATCACGGACGGGCCCTAGAGTAAACCCTAAAATATCAAAAACAAAATGCCACCACCACCGCTTTTCGATCAAATAACTTATGTCAATTTTTACTCAGACTCTCCTACTCGAGAATGCTTCCAAGGGTGTAATAACCTACACGGTGTTCCATAAACGCGTGCCAGTGCTTCACGAGTTATAAGCAAAACGCGAGCCAAATGCGAGCGGAGAACGAGAAGATAGTAAATAAGATAATAGAAGAATACTAGAAGGAATTCCACAGACAATAATAAATACGGGTCAAATCGAAACCGGAGGAAGAAATAAATGGAGAAGAGCCAGAGCACAAGAAGCACGAAAAACAACATCCTCATCAAATATTTTTTATTATAGTCAAGTACAAAAATTACGACAAGTAAGAGAACTTCATATTTCAACATTTCGTAATTCAAAATAGAAGAAATGATAGCTAGGAAAATTGAGCAATGCACGTTAAATGGGTTAAAGCACGAATCTCGTGTTCAGTAATTACCTCATTGTTAAAAAAGCGGTAGAAAAATATTTTTCAGATTTCACGCGCGATTCATACACACGTATACACTCAGGTTTATTACAGGCGGCGTTATAACGCGGATTTTTCGCTTCGCGAGTATCGGACGTTCGATTGACTTTGTTTCCTGACGTTCGAGCCGACGATGAAGCTGAGCCCACAATTTTTCGGCTTTTGCGGGGTTATTTACGACACAGTTCGTGCGTATTCACTTGGCCAGTTTCAATCGGCAAAACAACCGGGCCTCCGCTATCGCCAGGGGAAACCGAAAAGCTACACGCTCGATTTTCCGCGTTCGTACGCGGCGGCGGCGGCGGCGGCACCCGTTCATTTCGTATCTTTCAATCCCTCTCGCAGGCGTCAACCACGATTCCTGCGCGACCGTGTTTCCCGGTTCCCCAAAAATCTGTGGTTACATCCAATTTCCATTTGGCGACGTCGCGAAATTTTTATCCTCCGTACACCGGTGAGTCATGACGGGCGCAATTGGAAAAAGTTCGAGTAACGCGACAAGTTGAAACATAATTCCACTCGGCCGTATAACGATTAATAAAAGCGCGTTGCGAAATACGCCGTAAAATCGGCGATCTCGGAGTCGTAATTTTTAACCATACATATAATACGCGCGTTATCGCCCGTATCCTTACACACACAAATTTACCAGCGCATTTAACCCTTTATCAACAACTCCAGCTAGTGCCGCCCGTCACCGGCCCCCGACACCGTTAATTCCGCTCGAACGCTGCTTCGGTTATTATAAGACAACACGCTAGCAACTTTATCGCGTCTGCCAATAATCCGCTCTCATTTCCATTTAAAGTAACCGTTCGGCAAACGGCGCGCGCTCCCAGCTGTCTACTTCCTCCCGGTATGATGGATCGCGCGTAGCCGCGCCGGAAATCGGCGCGAGAGCGCGGCTCCCTCATTCCTTCATAGCGCAATAATAAATCCGACGGACGAGTCCCGCCGCCCGTTTCGCCGGTCCGTATCCTGGCTTTAATTATTTCATAGCCAGGACGATTACCGAAGGCGGCTGAGTAAATATTAACGCGGCGGCCGCGTCGACGTCACTGCGTTTCGGTGCAGTGCGCCGCGGCGGCGCGCTTTAAAGCGGCGATCGTCGGGCGTAAGTACGGCCCGGGCTTATACGAGCGTTGTAAACGCTCGTTTTACTGCGTTCCCGCTTAGCTCGCCTTTTAGCTCGTTCCGCGCTGCGCTCGATTACGGGCAGAAATAAAAAGGAAGGACGCCAGACCGAGGTCCAGCGGTTTCCAAACTGCGTCCTGTTTCTCGTCGTACTTACAGGAAATCGACCTCGCCTTTCCTTTCTCCGCCGGGTTCTCTTTAGCTGTTTACGTTCTGTGATTTTCTTGCGAGAGCTCAGCCGAGGTTGCTTGGACAGAAAATATTACGCGGGTCCGCGCAGCCGAGCTGTTTACGAATTAAGAAAAAGCAACGCTGGGAATTGGATTATTTGCGGGACGGATAAATTATTAATGTGCGCCAGGGTGCGGGAATTTCGGAACGGAAGCGACGGGGAGTGTAAACAGGTGGGGAAGATCGAGGAAGCTGCGGTGTGTGGCTCTCCGCACACTCGATACATCATTTTTCCGGGGGGGAAGTAATCGCGGGAAACCGTAGGGACCGCCGCGAGCTCCGATGACTCCTGCTGGCTAGTCGGGCTCGGGTAGCCGGAAGTTGCGTCGAGTTTCCACGCACGGTTGTGTGGAGTTTGGAAACCACTGAACCATCGGAACGAATTGGCCAGGTTGCTTTGGGGGAGGAAATGCCTGTGTACCTTGAAGAGGCCGCCGGCAGCGATCCTCCGCCCGATACTCGACGAATTTATTCCTGGAATCCCGGAATCCGCGATCTCGGATACCTTTCCGTGCGCCTACCGTGAGGAACGAGCGGCTCGACGTAGGGATATAATTTTTACGTTCCAAGCAACGGACACTACGTCTTCCTGCCGATCCGAGCCGCGCTGTCGACGACTCTTTGTTTCCGTCGTTTGCTCTAACCCCCGGAAACACGGTCGATCGTTTACTAAGCGGCGACGTGACCGCGGCTCACGCTAGATACGTCTCCGCCCGACGGATGTATCTGACTCCGCTTCTGCCCTTCCTTCCTTCCTTCCTTTTCCACTTTGAGACAGATACGTATGTATGCGCGCATCCCGGATCCGCTCGCCCCCACCGACTCCCGAACTCCCTCCCTCCGTCCCTCCTTGAAATGCTGCCCGATACCATGGAAAAAGACGTCGCATTCTCTACGAAGCAAATACACTCGGGATCCGACGTAGCTACCTGCAGCTGTCTCTGCATAAATCTTACGGCGGAGCCAAATTGACGTCGACTGATACAATGTTTGCGCTCGTCCCGCTCCGCCGCGTGTCGCTCGCGGCCAGAATCCTGCGACGGATAGGACAACGCGATCCTTTGAATTAAGTAATACCGCGCAAGCTGGATGCGATGCTTTCCTGCGATTCGTCTCGCTGATTTCTGTCAACCCTCCGCGTTCTGGCTACGTAATCTCGGACCCTTACCTCCGGACCGATTTACCGGACGGTTACTAAATCTTGATGGCTATTCATATTTATATGTTACTACGGAGAAGAAATTTTATGAAAGTTTGGAATTTGAGATGGTCTATCTAACTTCAAATTTGGGAATTTTTACTGAAATGGTTCATCCATACTTGAGATTTGAGAATTTTTATTGAGATGGTTCATCCATACTTAAGATCTGAGAATTTTTATTGAGATGGTTCATCCATACTTAAGATTTGAGAATTTTTATTCAGATTGTTCATCCATACTTAAGGTTTAGGAATGTTTAAGGAGATGGTTCATCCATACTTATGATTTTGGAATTTTTAATGGGATCGTCCATCTTGAAATTTGGAAATTTAAGAGATAGTTCATCCAACTTAAAATTTGGGAATTTGAGATGGTTCATTCATACTTAAAGTTTTGAAATTTTTACTAAGATTGTACATCTATACTTAAAATTTGAAAATTTTTACAGTAAGATATGGTCTATCCACACTTCAAATTTGGACATTTTTAAGGAGATGATCTTTCCATACTTAAAACTTGGGAATTTTTTCTGAGACAGTCCACCCATACTTAAACTTTTGGGAATTTTTACTGAGATGGTCAATCCATACTTAAATTTGAGAATTTTGACTGAAACATTTAAAGTTTTGGAATCCATATTTAAATTTGGGGATTTTGACTGAGATACTTAAAGTTTTGGAATTTTTACTTAGATTGTCCATCCATGCTTAAAATTTGGGTATTTTTATTGTGAGATGGTCCATCCAAGACTTCACATTTTTCAGTATTTATATTAATCTTCTAATTTCAAACAATTTTCAAAACTATTGATAGTAGAAAAAGATACCTTAAGTATCATGAATATTTTCTTCTAACCATATGATCAAGCCAATCCCCTCTGCTTTAAATTAATCTTCTAACTTCAAACAACTTTGAAAACTCTTGACTTAAGCAATTATCTTAAGTATCATCAATATTTATTATCTCTCCAAATGATCAATTCCACCCCCTCCGTATTGATATTAATCTTATAATTTCAAGCAATTTTCAAAATCCATGATGACAGCAGCTGCCTTAAATACCATAAATATTTCTTTCTCTCCAAGTGGTCAATTCCACCATCTCCGTATTTAAATTAATCTTCTAATTTCAATTTTCAAAATCCATGATGTCAGCAACTACCTGAAGTACCAGAAATATTTCCTTCTCTCCAAATTTTTCAGAGTATCTGTATTAATCTTCTAATTTCAAACAATTTCCAAAACTATTGATATTAGAAAAAGATATCTTAAGTATCATGAACATTTTCTTCTAACCATATAATCAATCTATCAATTCTATATTCAATTCCATATAATCAATTCTAATTTCAAGCAATTTTCAAAATCCATGATGTTAGCAACTACCTTAAGTACCACAAATATTTCCTTCTCTCCAAATGGTCAATTCCACCCTCTTCGTATTTAAATTAATCTTCTAATTTTAATTTTCAAAATCCATGATATCCGCAACTACCTTAAGTACCATAAATATTTCTTTATTTCCAAATGGTCAATTCCATCCCGTTCCACCTCCCGGTTCGAACCGCCTTCGATATACAAAAATTTCTGCACGCAGCGGTGAGTAACGTCGACAATTGTGTTCGACGTTCCGCTTGACTCGATACAAATTAAATTTCAATACCGCGGAGAAACCGGTAGCGTATGCATCGCGCACCCCTCGACACGGCGGCGTGACGCTCCATTCGATTCCGCCGTGCACTTTCCCCGAGTGTAGTACTCTTTGCTTATTATTTCCAGTGACGCGGGCACGGTTCGCGTGCGCGGGGAACGTACTTCCTCCTTTTTTTATTTCATTCACGAATCGCGGTGTGTATACGGTGGCGGTCGCGTTCGATCGGGAACGGATCGATGGAGCCGAGAGCGAGAGAGCAGGAGAGCGGCGCGCAGCGCGTTCGCCTCAAGTTTCCTCGCGCTGTACGTAGATACTCGGGAAGTCAGCGTATTCAAACGTGACATAAGCCCAACGGTTCCCCGTTGAGCGTGCTACCGTTGATACTTGCCAACCGTGCATTCCCCCATCCGTGATGTAATCAAACGATCGCGAAAAGTAAGATTCCATCAAAGGGAACAAGTGTTCATTAACATTGTTCACATTGAAAATTCTTTCAGGGGAAAAGTAATCACGTGACCTTTAATTTAATTTATCTATTTATCAAAATTATATTTCATGCTCTGTTTAATTGGTAACAAAAAATGATTAAAAACACAGGACTATATTTCTCGTTAGATTAGAAGACTTTTGGCTTATTTCTCGTCTTAAAAAATGTCTGGTTAAACAATTTCCACGGTAAATAGAACGAATATTAGCTTGTGAAATTTCGACGATGCGCGTCGCGTTCGGTGGAATAGGGGAAAAAACTGTGGGGATGAAACCGAATTTTGCGCATTGGGAATTGCGTTTGTGTGTCATAGCTGGGCGCGCGTGCATAAAGCGCGAGATCCTCGGGAATATCACTTAGCGTGTACAATGAAAAAGAGCGGCCGTTCGTCGCAGGATAGAGCAAAGCAATATTTACGTACCTGTGCCGGAAGGGCAAATATTTGCGATGAAAAACGCGACCTGCGGATCCCTTCTGGTCGCCGCCGCGGCGGCGGCCAACCGGAAGGGCGCCTCGTCGTTTACATTGCCGGAACGAACAGCTGAAGTGCTGGCACCGCAAATAACGACGCGAATTATCGTAACGAAGCGTGGCCCCCTACGCGCGCGATCTCTTGCTCCTTAACAACTGAGAGTGCACTCACTTCCCCGCGGCCGGGGGCTGCCGACGAATCGAGGGGCGAGTGCATCCCGTAAAAAGAATCCCTCGATCTGTTCCTCGTCATTGGCGAACATCCAATTCATACCGTCTTCTCTTCACGAATTCCGAATCGTTAAACTCTCCCAGACTTTTATGACCGCCATAAGATTTAGAAATTAATTTACCAAATTAATTTGCTGCAAATTCTATTTCAATAAATATATTTATACAGATTTTCATTTCGTGAGAACAACAAAATATCGTCAAAAATATACAAAGATTGCCACAGTATTTCTTATCTTAACTGAATTGTTATTGGATTTAAGGCTTTCACGGTTATTGTTTATTCTGATAGCATTCATCTTCCGGATTGAAACCGTGTATTTTGACAACTTATATGACATATGAGTTGTCAAAATACACGGTTTCAATCCGGAAGATGAATGTTAATTGACTTATTAGTTGCCTTAAATTTAATGTCAAGGTGAATACTCACAAAGCGCATAATATTGTTGCATTTCGTGAGTGCAGTAGTTAGTAAATTTCTGGCAAATTTGGTGGATATTATCTATCTGGGTTGTTATATACTATTACAGGAAATTATTAATAATTAATTATTATAGAACATGATTAATAACTCCTGCAACCGATTACTGCAAAATTTGCGATTTTTTATAACTGAATCATAGGATAGGAAAGTGTCGCGGAAGAGGAGACTTGATCTACGATGGGAATAAATTATGGCGGCGGAGAATTGTGAAAACATTTTGTGTATCGTTTCGCGTGTTTTGTGCATTAACGAGAGTCAGGATAATTCAAGTGCGCGCCGGCGGCGGGTCGTCGCCAATTATTTTTCGTGATTATAAAGCTCCAAGAATGGCGCAAATGCGCGGGGCGTCCTACTCGTCGCCACTCTATCATCGTTACAATTTTAATAAGCGCGCGGCCGCGGAAAGTCGGCCAGACTATCGGGGCATATATCTAAAATTCCCAATTTAACGAACAGTTTTACATTCATTATAGTCCGCGGTATTACCGCGTCAACACGCCGACGTAATTAATGCAAAGCGCAAAACGTTTATTATGCTGGTTAATTAGTTCTCTGTCCAATATGCTTTCATTTATCAGTGACATCGTGTCGGCGAGTAAATTATTAATTAACCGACGGCGGCGTCTCGGCGGTACCCTCCATCCTTTCCCACCCTCCCAAGGGGGTGGAATGAAAAACATCGGTCGCTTTTCTAAGTAACCGTGCTAATCTTCGCGCTGGCTTGCGCCTCGGCGTGACGGCGGCGACGGTCGGCTGCGTTACCGAAAGTTTCTACGATCTTTCGCTCGTTAGCGACGCGCCGTGTCTAATTTACAAGATACGCCATGAATCATGGCCCAAGCTGCCGCCTGAAACTTTAATACAACGCGAATTGTCTGATAAACACAGCCGGAATGATACATGCCCATCGGTGTTGCTCGCGAGAACGAATTCTCAGTGAAAAATTTCCTTCCGAGTTCATTCTTGCTATTGTAGCTCGGAATTGTTATTTATTATTAGCGTGAGAATATGAAATGAGAATTAGAGTTGAATTAAATTTCTAAGATTTTCGAGATTCAGGAAATATACCGGCATTTTTTCTAAGGTACCTGCGAAGAGATTTGTATGACCGTCTCTCTCATTTCTATTTTTGTGACAATCGAACGAAGGTGTAATTGATAGTATTATTATATATTATTAGCGTGAGAATATAAAATGAATTAGAATTGAATCAAATTTCTAAGATTTTCAAGATTTAAGGAATATAGTGGCATTTTTTCTAAGGTATCTAATATGAGATTTTTATGATTCATTTCTATTCTCGTAAAAATCGAACGAATTCATAGAATTATTATATATTATGGACATGAGAATATAAAATGAATTAGAGTTCAATCAAATTTTTAAGATTTTCAAGATTTAGCGAATATACTATTATTTTTTCCGAGGTACCTGGGATGAGATTTTTATGACTCATTTCTATTCTCGTAACAATCGAACGCCGGTGTAATTAACCAAGAAATGTGTACTAAAAATTTTATTAGTAACATGAAAGAATGCCATTTCTCATAATCAACGTTCCTCCAGCAGGTTATTGGAATCTGGAGCTAAAATTTTACGACACTCCGATAATTACATCCACGAAGAATCTAGTTAATTACCTATAACTCTACGATGCGATTCGAGCATTAAATAAAACAAGAAGGTCGTCAGCTATTAAATACAATTTTTCTCTTCTACAAATTATAAATCAATGGAATATTAAATTAAAAATATTCCTATTCTATATTCAAATGAACAGCTCTGTATATTCCAAAATATGACCTTATTTTATTTATAAAACAGAAAATACTACTATGAATAAATAAAACTGCACTATTTTTTATTATACAATAAATTAAACATATTTATTAAACAAGTTATAAAAATCAGATGATTCTGACATGCATAATTGCTATTCCTTCTTTCCGAAAATCTCTTATTTATTATTGTTCTGCTTTTTTTCGCTTCTTGCAATCACGTATACATTCATCTTCGTATTATAGCGATGATTCATCTTAAATAATTATTCCACTTTCCCTTACAAACGACTATTTTCTGTCGAGACACTTAAGACGAGGAGCAGACGAGTTGGGCGGTGCCTCTGAAGTTCCGCATTCTTTTTCCGTCTCCGAATAATTTAACAAGCCACGTGACGCAGTAACGTTACGCCGGTTATGTATTGAAAATGCTGGGGACGTAAAGCAGCTGAGATAAAACCGTGTCGGGCAAGAAAAATGGTGACGATAGTGACAGGATTTACGATTACGCACGCACGCGGAAGTACGCAGAGAATAGGCCAGTCGTTGCTGCTGCAATCATCTAACCTACCATTTCTAACTGTTTCACCTCGCCTTCACAGTCGCGGGACAAGCAAAGTACCTTTTTATTAATTAAGCAGCGGGTAATGCGAGTTGGATTACGCGCGTGCGCCTATTCCGGCACTCGTTCAATCTCGCGGAGTAAAGTATTTGTAGTAAAAACAGTATAATAAAGCTCGCGCAGCGGGAAGGAATAAAGTTACGAATAAGCGTATTATAGTTATTGCTGGCCGCAAGAACACATGGCTCGCTGTTCCTGAGAGTACGAAGTCGTTCGGTAGAGAAATGACAAAAAAACGTAGGATTTATTACGCGGACGAACGGGATTTATTATATCGAGTGTTAAGGGTTAACCTCCCCGCAGGAAACCTTTCTCATATATATTCGAGCCGACAAAAAAACAGGTTCGCCGCGTTTTGTTCCGCGGCCTCACGATATCGACGAGTGCATCGATTCCCAAGTAGACGCTGACACAATATCATCTTTTCGCGCCCCGACGCTTACCATTCGCTTTCCAATTTGCGTTCTCCGTCGAACTTTCCTCCTTCCGTTCGCGCCCACGCATTTACATGTATGCATCTCCATGCGCAATGATTTTTTACCCAAACCCCACCCGCGCTCGCGCGCTCGCGTCGTTATTTTCTCTTTTGAAACTTCCCAAGCCCGCTCAGTCGCGGATATTTTATGCATCCGAAGTCACGGCTTTGTGCTTCCCGTACGTGTTATGTTAACCAGAGTCGCAGCTGGATTCGATGGAGTATGAATATTCACGCGTTCATCTATTAAGCAGATATTAATCATAAATATCGTTGATAATAATCATAACTTCAATTTTCTAACATTCTTTGCATCATTAGCAGTAAATTGCAAAATAAAACATTTTATCATAAAAAAAATAATATGCAGTTCACATTTGATATTCAATTAATTTTATTTTAGGTGCACAAAATTTGTCATAAATAAAATCTAATAGAAAAAAATTGTCATTATTTCGTAGATTCGATAGACAATGAATATTCACGCGTTCTCCTATTAAACAGACATTAATCATAAATAATTACTTCAATTCTCCTTTTCTCATCATTATCAGTAAATTGCAAAATAGAACATTTGTATTCTATCATTAAAAAGAATAATATGCATTTCATATTTGATATTAAATTCAATCTAATTTATTTTGGGTGCATAAAATTCATCATGAATGTAAATTAAAATCTGAATATAAAAAAAAATCGTCATTGGTACGTATCGATACTTTCTGCAGTGGTAAGTACCGGGGGGTGCAGTCTCTCGATGCGTATCGAACGTCTGGCGCGAGAGGGATGGGGTTGGGGGAGGGGGGTAGGGAGGCTGTTATGCGATTTCGTTGCGGCTCGGTGAAACTTTTATGGGGCTCCCGGTGCTTCCGATGGCCGCGACAGGAACTCCCTTGAAAAGCTGCGCGGCGTATATGAAATATACACGATGGTCGCAGGAGGAGAGCGCGAGGAGAGGCCGAATCGCATGGGAGCTCGTTCGTTATTTAAACTTCCGTATGCGTAAACGTACATATTTTCTTATTAACGGAATTGTCGGGGCGGCCCGCGTCTAAAGGGGCTCGAGGGCGAAATTTGTTAGAATAGCCGCGGAATTAATTCGGCGATAATTAGCGCTATTACGCTGCGCCGGGAATTGTATTAGAAAGATAGAAACCCGTATTTCGCCCGGTAATTGTATTTCCCGAGAAGTTATAGATTTTAATAGGATTTAACTCTTTCCTCCTTAGTTTACCGGTTTACAAGGCACGTCATTAAGCTAATTATTCATTCCTATTGTAATATGGTTTAGTATGTGAATGAAAATTATGAAAATTGTTGTAATTCCGGTAATAGTCTTTTAATATTTGTGTAGGTTCTCATTATTTTCGATTTCTTCATTTTTTCAAATGAAAAAAACCTAATTAAGGTTAATTAGATTTCTAAGTCTAACTCTGTTTATACATATGGGCAGTAGAGGTGAACGAGCTTTACCAATTTTTGGTTCCACAAATTGTCGTAAATTATTATAGGTACTTCCAGTCACCATTGAAAAAATTATATTATATTATAAAGCAGGGATTTTCTGCATGATTTCTGTATTCTACTAAAAAATACAACAGCAACATTGGTATAAATTTTCACTATTTCTGATTTAATGTTATTATTCTGCCAAATGAAAAATTTAATTAATTTTATGCAGGAGAGTTCAACAAGTTTCATCATTTTTTTATTCTAGAGGTAATCGTCAATTATTATATAATAGATATTTTCAGTTATTATTGAAAAAATTATTATAATGTAGGAGTTACTATTTTCTGCATAATTTCTGAATTCTACTAGAAAATGCAGCAGTAATATTTTTATTTAATTTTCATTATTTTCGATTTATAATATCGTTATTATTTCAGATGAAAAATCGAATTAATTTTAATTAGATTTCTCTCAAGGTCCAACTTTAATCTAAATAGTGAAGTTCAGGAAGTTTCATTATTTCTCGCTTCCAGAGATAATAATTAATTATTATAAATATCTCCAATTCCTATTGAAAAATTTATTACAATATAATGTAGACATTACTTTCCTCTAGGATTACTTTTCAGCATAATTTCTGCTTATGCCAATAAATGCAATAATAAGATTTGTATCTGACCTTCATTATTTTCGATTTCGCTATAAATTTCCAAATAAAAAATCTAATTAATTTTAATTAGACGTCTACTCAAGTCCAACTATAATTTATGCAAGAGATTTGAAAGAGCTCTATAATTTTTCGATTTTGAGGTAATCGTCAATTATTATCATAATTCTCTCCAGTCACCATTGAGACATCACTTAATGATGTTCGCATTCGGCTGATGTCAAAAGCCCACTCATACCAGCTCCTAAAAAAAGAGACAGCCGGTCATCCGATGAGAGCCGACCAAATGGCAGCTCTCGACCGGAGATCTCGTTCGCGTCGGTGTATGGTTTATAGCGTCCTCCTTTCGCCCGACGTTTTCTATCCGTCACCCTAATTGGCGGACGCGTTTTTGTCTCTCACATCGCAAAACCCGGCCACTTATCGCTTTTCCTCTGCGTCCGCGAAGAAATCGTCCAGCGCACAGGCCAGAAATATTTACGGCATTCCGACGGTACTCCGAATCGCACGAATGAGTTCGCGCGGGGTTTTATTCGCCGGCGAGTCGCCGCCGGTTTATGGCCCCGCGATACAATTCAATGTGATTTTATGATGTTTGTTTCTTCGACGCTCCGGTGGATCAGAACCAAGGGAATACGTATGTATAATGCTAAGCCATGTTTCACTCCCTACGCCCCTGTTCGAACGTATTAATGCGTCCATGGGGTGGGATTATTGCCGTCTTAAATCTCGGCGTATCATATAGGGATTCATAGATCCACCGAGTGCAATACATAATCGCCATAGATCACGAGTCTCTCTGTAAAAACCATATACTAGTTAGAATTATACATATTTACCCGCATTTTGAATTACTTTTTTATTTATGAATAAAATATTGCATATTTTAATGATGAAATTTGAAATTAAATCGAATCGGGCAAAGTAATCATTATTATTTATCTGGATGAAGAAGTTAGGTTACATTATTATACATTATTGTACGTATTCATTTCATACTATTCTAATCATAGAGTTATTAATTTGGTATTAATTTCATTCATCATTTATATTAGATATCATTTATATTAAATGATAAATGAAATTAATACCAAATTAAAATCTCTATGATTAGAATAGTATCAAATGAACATCAAATATCAATATTACAATAATATCAAATCATCATTTATATTAAATATGATTTTCTACGTTAGAATGAAAATCATATTTATGGTAAATGAAATTAATACCAAATTCTAACAAAGAAAATCATATTTATGATACATGAAATTAATACCAAATTAAAATAGTATCAATGAAAAAATACTGAAAAAAATAATCACTAAGAGAGAAATTCTTTCAAATCATAGATTAAGAATCTCTAATAAAAAATATATTTCCATTTGAAAAAATGAAGTGGATCTTAAAATGATCTTAAAATAGCATGAAAATCAGCTCCTCCTTGCCTTAAACTTTTTATACAGAACATTTTTTCTCTGGAATTTAATTTTTTAGATATTCCAGGCTAAATGCCCCAGCCAGTGTATTGTAGAATTATATTTGAGCATCGTGACAGAGGCATTATTCGAGTCACAGACGAGGTCAATTATGGCGTCGAGGATAGACTCCAGTCATTCAGAGCTGTCTAGAAATCGATGCCTTTTCTCCGCAGCGCCTTCGCCCGCGGCGCAGCGACTCGCCAGGCGGACTTTCATTAGACGTTCGCTCAAAGCGATCGAGAAATCACTTTTGACGGAATGGTAGGTCCCGCAAAGAAACTAGTTCCGTTCAAAGATAAACGAGCCGCCGTCGAGAGATGTAGCAGTATGTAATTATAAAGGTTTCCCGGAATTAGGTTCCGTCGTTGCGGCAACGCAATGCGACGCGGGCTGCTGCGAGGCACCGCATTACCGTTCAATCTGAATTTCCACGATTCGGCTATTGTGCAAATTCCTCTTTGCCAATGGCCGAGCTTTTCTCCCCCGAACAATGGTCAATATTTTATTACAATACCGACTTTCAGGAGGGAAATTAAATATCGTATTGTTTTATGAAATGTTTGTCTTTCACGAAACGTTCTCTGCCCTCGTTTCCAAGTAGAGAAACCACTAATGTGGCTAACTGGTAACTAGCGACAAAGCAGAAACTCTGATATTCGAAACGGCGGCGGTGATAGCGGCCGATACCATTTATAACCGATTCTAGTTGTTCGCCACCGCCGATTCTAATGCCTCTCGGAGCCCGATGGGCTTCCGGACGGAAGTTCGAATTTTCGCTACCTTCGATGAATCGGGCTGGATGTATCGCGGGCTATCGGTAATACTCGCTACGTTTCTGAGCGATGTTTACGCGCGGGAGTAATTAACCGGCTGATTAATGCTCGATTGTTCCACTGCGCGTAACCGCCGGTTATTTCGATCGCGGCGGGGAGCGATCGGGCGTCGCTAACGTTTTCCGGCTTTAAAGCTGTCCTCTCGAAAGGAAGACGAGGCGCCGCGCTCGATGCCTAGTTCCACCGATAGCCGTGGGCTTGTTATTTATTTACGGGCCGAGAGTAAAATGCTCGACGATCGTTGCCCTGCAACACGATATTCGTTTTACGTTTTATGGTTAAATCAACCGGAATATATACACGTACGTATGTATACATATGTACATAGATATGGAGGTATTTATATTTATGTATGTGTGTGCGTTATGTCCAAACCAGAGCGACAAGCTGAAAAATGGCACGTCATCGGGGATGAAATCGCGAGATTAACTGTTTTGTCGCGGACGTCGTTACTACTGTTAAACGATTGGGCAGTTTAAAATGCAGAAAAAAAGTAGTACCTCCGTTTTTCAACTAATTGTCCGACGATTCACGCGTATTATCCCTAAAATTCGTCCTCGTAACTTGCGAGACCCGGCGGCAGCAACTTTCGTGAAAAGTTCGAACACGGGGAACTTTGATTCGCACAAGGACACGTACTTCGCGTTACTCGCACGTTGTTCGTTGTAAAAAAAATGTTCGCGGCGCGGTTATTTTTACGGTTAATCGCGAAGCCGGTGAATTACAAACCCGCGGCGAAGTTTGCTTTTCGAAATTTTCCAGCCCGCAGCGGTTTCGAAAGTGAAATTGGATAACTTTTCACTGGTTCAGAAGTTGTCGATGGGGCAAATAAAAAGCGGAAATAGTTTTGCTTAAAAAGTTCGCCCAACACCTTTTTCACGGGAATTTTCTTTCTATCAGAAGGACATTATTCAGATTTCATGTCTTCAATTTCATTAAACTCTTGTAGTAGTAGTCGTTTCTTATGGGTCTTATATTTGTATATGTATTATGTTATATTATTTACGTCTATAATAGGTATATTATATGTGTGTATAAGAGAGGTGATACATTTTGTGATAATACGTTTACATATGTATACTTATATGCATTGTATATACAAAAATTGTCTATATTATATTGCATTTATTAACTCTTGTCTTTCAGCTTTGGATGAATTTCCATTTTATAATATTTCTTAACATTTAGTCTTAATATTAATCCCTGAACCTTCCCTTTCTAATTCTTAACTAACTTAGCCTTCTAATTCTTAACTAACTTAGCCTTCTAATTCTTAACTAACTTAGTCTTTGACAACTACTAACAGGGGCAGATTAAAAGGGAGCTAACAGATGCTATAGCCTAGGGCCCCAACATCCAAAAGGCCCTACAAGCTCGAATAAGAAAAACATGAAAACAGAAAATTCTTTCATGTTTTACAGATGATAGAGCAATGAAGATCTTTTACCTTGGAGAAATATTCAGATTTCCTGTCTTCAATAATTAAACTGTTTTATTAATGACAGATATTTGAAGACCTTTCAGAAAATCCTCTTCTATTTTAAGCATGAAAGAGCAATGAAGATTCTCTATCTTGAAGAAAGTGAAAATATCTCTCCAACTTCAAATCAGAGTCACACTATTTAGATTTCCTGCCTTCAATAATTAAACTATTTTATTAATCACAGATTTTTGAAGACCTTTTAAAGAATTCTCACTTATTTTAAAAATATGAAAGAGCAATGAAGATCCTCTATAAAGTAAAAATATCTCTTCAACTTTCAATCAGAGTCACATTATTTAGATTTCCTGCCTTCAATAATTAAACTATTTTATTAATCACAGATTTTTGAAGACCTTTTAAAGAATTCTCACTTATTTTAAAAATATGAAAGAGCAATGAAGATCCTCTATAAAGTAAAAATATCTCTTCAACTTTCAATCAGAGTCACATTATTTAGATTTCTTGTCTTCAATAATTAAACTATTTTATTAATAACAGATTTTTGAAGACCTTTCAAAGAATTCTCACTTATTTTAAAAATATGAAAGAGCAATGAAGATCCTCTATGAAGTATAATAAAAATATCTCCTCAACTTTCAATCAGAGTCACATTATTTAGATTTTCTGTCTTCAATAAATAAATATCCTGTCTTAAATAATTGTATTAATTATATAATATTATATAAATACATATATATAGTATCCTCTAGATCTGACTCCTTTCTTTATCTTTTAGAGACTCCTTTTTCCTCGTATTTTAAAGATGATTAAAGTGCAATGAAGACGATTCTTCTATTTCCGCGATACCTATCGCAAGTTTCTTGCGCGGAGTAAAGGAACCTCCTCAATTTCCCGGATCCCATAAATCCTTCGTCCGCCGCGATATATAAGTTAACCGGTCGCAATGATGGAATGCGGTCGATTAACAACGGCCGATCGTTCGGAACGTTAAGCTACTTAATAACGGCGGGAATAATGAAGAGCCGACGATACGCGGCCGTGGTGGTGTGAGGTACGAAAACAGAGACGAGAGTTCCGACCGGCACTGTCTAACTGCGCCGTGATTTATAGTTCACTGTGGTCTCGTCATTCCTTCACGCAGTTAATCAAAGGATCCTCCGGCCAAGGAACGTTGCCCAATTACTCCCCCGGCGAGGAACGCGAGCAATCGATGCGTCGATAGGAAATCCGCGTCACGAACGATCCCGAGACGGCTTTTACGAACGTCAAGGAGAACGATCGTAACCGGAACCGTTCGTTTCCGTTCCTCCAAAATTATTGCAAAAATACGCCTTGCGAAACCCGAATTAGAAACCCTCTCCGTTCAAGAGGTGATAAAAATTAAGAAGAACTCAATAAATTTTATAAATTGAGGGTAAGCAATTTTTATTTGGAGCATGATTTCACTATCAATAGAAAAAAAGAATCGTTACTTGANGTTCGTTTCCGTTCCTCCAAAATTATTGCAAAAATACGCCTTGCGAAACCGAATTAGAAACCCTCTCCGTTCAAGAGGTGATAAAAATTAAGGAGAACTCAATAAATTTTATAAATTGAGGGTAAGCAATTTTTATTTGGAGCATGATTTCGCTATCAATAGAAAAAAAAAATCGTTACTTGACAAGATTAATGCTCGAATTGGATGTAATTATCGGACAATCGTAAAATGTGCTTTTTATCAAATTTATTTTATTACATTAGAATTAGAGAAAAGCACACCAATAAAAATTGAAACATTTATCTTAAATTGCAAAGGTTTCTTTAAACCGCATAAATAGAAACTACCCTCACATTTTTTAAGGCAAACCGGAAGTACGAATGGTACCCGCAGAATCTTCGCATTACGAGAAAACGGTTAAACCTGAGCGGTATTAATTTCCATATTCAGTTCGTCGGATCGTAACGCGGCATCGGTACGTCGGCTTCAGCGCACGATCAATCTCGAACGAACGGCACACCGCGGAGGTAAAAAAATCCGCCGTTACTTAGAGTATCTGGCCGGGAGTGCATGTCTGGCTGAATGCAGCACGAACATGAAACCTAGAAATAACGCGGTACGGAGAATAAGAGAGGAATGGAAGGCAGCGCGGAAGGACGTGCATACGCGCATCGTTGACATGTCGTTTGCTCTTCGTTTTAGCCGTGCACGCTCGTAACGAATCGGCGTTCAATTGAAGATTAACCCCGGCGCACACGCGGCGGCAGCGTCGCCGTCGTTTTATTCATACGTCGACTTCGAAGCGAACATTGTACCTTGTCTGTCTCGATAAGCGCGCCATTTTAATTCTCCACCGGCGCGGATAATCCCACCGTTACTCCCCCCGGTTCCCCCGCCGCTCATCCCTTTTTTTTTCATGCGAGTGTCATTAAACGTTTATGCATGCATTAAAACCGGTATCGAGCGGTCGATTCACGCGGCGCCGGATAGCGAGATGAAGCGTACGTATACGTTGCGGGCAAGATTTTTTTCAACGAACGGCGAGCGAATTATTCATGGCCGGCTCCATCCGCGGCCAAAGTTATTCGGCGAACAAAGCCGGAATAGAATATCCGCGCGGCGGGCCGGCCGCCAATCAAATAAATCCCGCCGAATCTGCCTCATTAATCCTCTTTTTTATTTTCATNCGATAAGCGCGCCATTTTAATTCTCCACCGGCGCGGATAATCCCACCGTTACTCCCCCCGGTTCCCCCGCCGCTCATCCCTTTTTTTTTCATGCGAGTGTCATTAAACGTTTATGCATGCATTAAAACCGGTATCGAGCGGTCGATTCACGCGGCGCCGGATAGCGAGATGAAGCGTACGTATACGTTGCGGGCAAGATTTTTTTCAACGAACGGCGAGCGAATTATTCATGGCCGGCTCCATCCGCGGCCAAAGTTATTCGGCGAACAAAGCCGGAATAGAATATCCGCGCGGCGGGCCGGCCGCCAATCAAATAAATCCCGCCGAATCTGCCTCATTAATCCTCTTTTTTATTTTCATCGGGTCTATTAAAGCCCGCGCCGGTTATTTCGGGAGCCGAAGATTCAATGCCCTCCGTTTCGTTAATTCGTTTAGCCTCGGGCGGGCAATTAATTCATTGAAGGGACGCGTGTGACTGCTCACTGAGATTCGACTCGGTCGCCGCGATATCAGAACGGGACGGGATCTTGATGACTCGGCGCGAGTTGATAATTAGCTAGTTAACTAAATGGAAGGACGTCAGCGTCGCGTCGGCGGCGCCGGGGCGGGGAAGGCGCGCGGCAAGCGTGTAAAGTTCAGTTCCGCGGCGCCGCGGGGGGTAACGCGTGCTGTCACGAAGAATCCCGCGTTGTAACGTCGCGTCGCGACGCTCCCCGGCTAGAGGGCGGAGGATCAACGCTCGCTCGTCGCGCGTCACCACCTCTACCCATCCTCCCGTAGCGCGCCGCTTTGTGATTTATCGTCGCAGAAATATTGGACATCGCGAGCGTTTTAACGGGGCAGAGAACCGGAGAAAAAGTTGCGAAAGTAACGGGGCGGCGGCGGGGCCGGAGGTCGGAAAAAGAGGAGCGGAAGTGCGAAATAAAAAGAGGGGCGGGGGACCCGTGGCATCGGTTGAAAGTGGCAGCGGGTGTTTGATGTTTCGTTTCTGAAACGCGGAATTCGCTTGCGCGGGGCGACCAATACGGGGCGTCGCGACGCGGTGAGAAACGCGTGTGGCGACGAGCCCGCAAAAGGGGGATACGCGAGAGATCGCGTTATTTTAAGAAGGAGGCACCGGCGCGCGCGCGCCCGGCGAAAGGGAGAAACGTTGTCGCCGAGACAAAAAGGGACAAAAAGCGGAGGGGGATGAAAGGGAGCGGATGCTTTCGGTACGTGCGGGGGCGGCGAACGGGCGAGAATAGACCGAAGGTCGTGGAACGAGAGGCGAGCCCGTTTGCATTCACCGTGGTACCCGCGTGTGGGTGCTGCTACCTCCCCCGCGTGCACGTTCACTTCCAGGGGAGCACAAAGACGGGGGAGAGGGTCGGCCCGGGACGCGCGCGGGGGTGTGGACGAGGCGCGGAGGCACACAAGACGACGAGTTGGTCGTCGTGATTTCATTTCTCGCGCGTCGCATTCGCGCGGGAAGCTACCATTAATTAAAATATGGGGAGAAAAAAGGGTAACGGAAACGCGGTACACGGAATGTATAAAAGATTCTCATTTAACCGAAACTCATACCGCGGGAATAACTATAGGTGGCGGATTCTGACAATGCCGCCGGATCCGGCGTATAGATTTGCGCGACCGCCGTGCACAGCATTTATATTCTATCTCGCGGACTGTCTATCTCATTCTTCCCCCGTCTCGCCTCGCTTTCGGCCCTCCTCTAGCCTCCGCATTGTCTCGCTCGGTTCCTTTCTGTTTTTACCCTCCGCCCACCCTTCAATATCCTGTTGCCCTTTGCGCGCATCCACTCTGACGCGACGATCTGTACGCAAGGATTGTCCGATTCAAATTGTTTTTCACGCATGCACTACCATTCGTTGGTTCACAATTATCAGGCTTAGAATATTAAATTCCTGAATATTTTAATATGTGATATAAATAATAATTTCTGGTATTTGAATGTATAGTATTGCCAGTTCTTGATTTCATTTTTTAATGAAACTGGGTTGTATATTAAATTGTTTCAAAAGTATGAATGGTTTTTGTTTACTTTGAGATCTAGGATTCCCCGGAAGTGTTTGTATTCAAGAAATTACACTGGTAGAGTTTGTTTTCCGTAAATAATTTGTAGAAAATTTAAAAAAATTCTGATTTCAGTGTTATAGTACTATATGATAGGTGTATAAGTATATTTAGGATATGATTTCTAATAACTAGACTGCGAATTTTTATCCATTTATGAGAATTAAAAATAATGTATAGAACACACTATGCAGTAATGTGTAAAGAAAGGTAATATTTCCAAAATGAAATATAATTTATAATATTTTTGAAAGTGCCATAAGTCAGTTCTTTCATACATCAAGATATTTAAATTAATCTAAAAGTAATTAAAAAGTGTTTTTATTATCTTATCAAGAAATCGTGTTACATTGAATATACGATCATAAATATAAATAGAGAATATCTATATCTTACTAAAATTACCATTAACTCAATTTTTTTTAAAGTAGATTTATACCACCTTAAAAAACGATGACTCATTCATACGAGAAAACAATATTTGAAAAGTGTTTTCATTATCTTATCAAGAAATCGTGTTCCATTGAATCTATGACCATAAATATAAAAAGAAGATATCTATATTTTACTAAAATTACCATTAACTCAATTTTTCCCAAAATAGACCTATGCCAAAAAAATGACGACTCATTAATAAGAGAAAACAGCCATTTCTTCAATTTTATTTTAAAAAAAATAGGAATTTGAACAAACGGCAGTCTTCTAATGACTTATCAGTGCTTTTTCATTGTTTTTATTTAAGGACCCATGCGACTTTAACCGTACGACCAGATAGAGGAAAAATTCTGGATCGGAATTGGTCGCTGCGTCCTATGTCAATATGAAACCGCGCGAGATCAAGCGTACGGTCGCTTTGGACGTTCGGTTGCCCGACGCGCGACGGCGGCGGCGGGCTTCGAAAATGAAAGACTGAAAAACGATCGGGCCGACGTCTGGCCTGCAGACGGCTTTTACTACTGGCCCGTTGGCTGGCTGGCGAGGCGAGCCTGATGGACCAGGAATTAGGCACGTGGTAGCCCGTTACGACGCTCCCCGCCGGTACGTAAACTCCGCTCTCTGCAGATTGGCGATTTTCAGATTGAAAAGGAGGAAAAGTACGTCGATCGTTTCCGTTTGAATAGACGCAATCAACGCCTTTGCGAACTCTCCCGCGGAGCCTCTGTTGAATTTCACGTATTGATGGGTTTTATCCCGTCTCGATTGTGCATAATAACTTTACACAGACTCTCCCTTTCTTTCTTTCTTTCTTCCTTCCTTCCTTTCTTCCTTCGTTCCCTCCTCGGTACGATTGACTGACTAATGGAAACTCGATACTCTTGATGGGCTTAGAGGGAGCTCGACTTACCGAGGTTCCGAAAGGGTGTGAAAAATGTTTCAAGCATCCGTCTATACCGCGACTTTTCATTCCATCTACGTTCTCTGACCCTCGATACTCGATTGTTGATTAAATACATCAGACAATCCGACCGCGTATGTTCCCTTTCATTCAATTCCAAAAAGAGAATTTATTTTCACAGCAACGTCGTCGCGTCACAACATTCACATGATGTATGAAACGTAAATGACACAATCGTCCCATACAATGCGTTAAAAGCTTTCGAAAAATCGCGTTTTATAATGTAAACATTTAAAGGTGCGAGCATTAGCGAAATTAATCTCGGCCGTAAATTCGATCGGGGAATATTTTATGCGCGGAAAGCGGGAATTACAACGTAGAGATAAGGTTCCATTAATATGCCACAATACATTTGACACCTGAAATTGAAATGGATGATTAATACGGGTTAACGCGCGGGGGCGGGACGTAAAAAGAATTGCTGGGGGAAGCGAGCGTTTGAGCATGGATCATCGTTCGCCCGATGAAAGCTAAATTATGTATAAAGCTGACATTATGAACGCATTTACGCCTCCTTATGAAAATATCAGGCTTTAAAACAACGGCTGGATTAATAGCGTTCATTACTCCCTCCCGCCGGCGTTGAAACATTAAGTGGCGCGTGTGCGCGCGTCGAAAGTGGGATACGTGTGTACGGAACGTTAATTTATGGGGTAACGAGAAATTTATTAAACCCGGCCCGCTTAATAATGGGACCGGGATCGGTGAAAATTGCAGGCCTTGACAGGAAATAGAAGAAACAAACGGCGGTGTAATGTTTCGACAAACCTGTGCCCGGGAAAATACGCCTGGCTNATCTTGCTTATACGTAGGGACCGCCGCGGTATTACTCACACCGAGGCAAGCACTTTTCTAGTCAGTGATTTTTATTATCTCGCTTTTGAAACGTGTTCGCAATATAAAACCCAGCCCGAGGTTTTCAACTTTCCCGTAAACCGTGCCATAACCGTAGAAATTTCACCGAACTTTCGTCTACGTAATGCCTAGAATTTTGCGAATTCCCCACCGGAATCGTTCACTCGTTTAAACAAAAAATATATATTCATGTATGCGAATGTACAATGAGAAGACTTTGAGAAGATCGTACATATATATATACATATGTATATGCAATAAGTACATATGTACGTGTGTGTACGACGTCCTANGTTAATTTGGGAATATCGCGGAGGAGGAATGAGGATGTATAATAAATCGAGCGAGATTGGAATGGAGTCTCTAATATTAGAAAAAGTGGTACGTAAAATCTAGTTTCAGTCTGCAAACTTGATGCAGTATTTATGAAGCAGCGAAGGGGCTATTATAGTTTCACGGCGTGGAAACTTTCTGATTAAAACCTACGATCACCAATTTTAAAACAAGAATGAGTTCGATGTACGTTTCCCCTCCCCCGTCGGTTTCGTCCGCCGGTTTTAAATCCGTCGCTAATACGTTAAAACTAGTAATGAAAAGTTGATCCGACCAGAAAAGTTACTTTGTAGTCGTGTCGAGGAGCTCGATTGTGAATTATGGAAATTACAGCTTGAACGAGGTGCAATTTATTTTTAGTTCCCCCGCAGAACTAAATCGGACGTAATAAACTAGTCCGAATTGAACCGTAAACCAAACGTAATTAATGATGAGTAATGTTACGTGCTGCGAAACAAAATGAATTTTGTTTGTGACTTTCCGACCACGTCTATAATACACAACTGGTTTCATGTAACTATTAATTATTGTTAAATAGGTGCTGTGTATGGAATTAAAAGAGAGTAGTAAATACGATGTCATAAAGTCAATTTTAGTACCTCATTCATTGTTGATGTTAACAATAACTAGATAGCAAATCTTTATGCTGCTATACTACGTCGAATTCTGCAGGATATTTACAAAATGAATGTCAAATATCTGCAATAAAATTTATTTGTTGGAGTTTAAATTACAGGACGTTATGATATTTTCTACATGATTGGAAAATTGTAGCTTTGTGTTAGTTAAAATTAATGTAAATGATGAAAACGATTTTCCCAAATCAGACGATATTCCTTTTTTTAGATGTGAGACACCAAAGGTTATCCTGAAGAGTTGCATGAAGAGTCTCTAAAAGGGTTATCTTAAAAAGGTGTGTGAAGAGTCTCTGGAAGATATTTAGATTTAAGTTTCTGATAAGTAAATTTGTATAAAGAATATCTTGGTCAATACGGGTCAGGTAAAAATTTCCAAAAAAGCCTGAAGCATGAGCTCGAATTTCTCCACGTCAAACGACGTTATAGGGGCATATTTGCACTTATAACAAAACTGTGCTGGTATTTCTTATAGATCTTCGATATTCACTCTTTTACCTTTCTGAATATCACTAATTTTCGGCAGCATAGTTGCTACTTTTTGTAGTATGAATTGAAGTTTGTGTGTAAAATATTTTATGTAATAAATATACACTTATGTGAAACAAATTAAAAATATGCAAAGTGAAACTGTATTTTAGTTTTAGTAAACTTTATTTTTTCCCCTAATTTCTATCCAAGTCTCATGATTTTTATCTGCTTCCTATAGAAATATTCATTTGCATGAAAATTATGGAAAAAATTCCGAGAGTTAATACGAACATCAAAAAACTAATAAAAAAATCTAATTCAATAAATTATTCAAAATCTCTCGAAAATGTATACATCATCAAATTCTGAATAACCAATATAAATTTTAGTAAGTTAAACTTAATTTTTCATAAAAAAACAAATGATACTCATGGCAAGCATTAAATTTCATTATCGGATGCGAAACTGTCGCAAGAAGTGAAAGTCCTCCCAGTAAAACATCTTTTCTTTTCCCTCGGACATCTCCTGCTCAAAACTTCTCCACANAAACAAATGATACTCATGGCAAGCATTAAATTTCATTATCGGATGCGAAATTATGTCGCAAGAAGTGAAAGTCCTCCCACTCAAACATCTTTTCTTTTCCCTCGGACATCTCCTACTCAAAACTTCACCAAGGGACTCGAAAATTGACTTCCGGACGGAAAGAGAAATTGATTTCGAGCGGGAAGAACGTGCGAGGGAACATCGCGCGGTCCACGCGGTAAACGCGACACTCCGCTCGGGTCGGAACGCGAATGCGCGTGCAGCGTGGCACGTCGCTCGTTAACACAGGCCCGCGGCTAGTCCTAAACTCATTTGCATAATTAGTGCGTGTCGGTTGCAGCGCGCCGCGTGACTACGACCGCGCGCGGCTCGGAACTCGGAATCGACCAAGAGATATTATCGCTGATACGGGAGGATCGCAACGCGTACCCCCGGCCAGGGTATCACTCCGGACGCACCGTTCCCGGGCCCTCCCCGTCGCCCCCCGCGAACTATACGGGAACTTCGACGACATTTCCCAACTTCCGGCCGCTTCCAACTGCTCCGACTCCGCGCGCCGTATCGTTTCCTCCCGATCCGCGGCCCGAGCCAGGATTAACGATCCGTGTGCACACGTCCCGCGACGCTCGCCGCTAAATAATCGAATTTGCCACGCGCAAAATATTTGATTTAATGCCCGGCGGCTCGCAATTTTGCTCGCCGGTATTTAAGGTATTTCATCGCCGCGAAAGCACCATCATGGTTTATTTGATTGTGGTTACCGTAACGCCCACGCGTAATGGCAGCCGGTCCCGGCCGAATCTATCAATACCGACGGCCGTCGATCCGACCACGATTTCCCGTTTAAACTCGATTACGATATCTATATTCCCACCGCTCGACGATCCCTCTTTTTTTTTTTCCATAGCGTTCAACGAAATTCACCGATTCCCTCGTCGAAAGGAGGGGCGTATCGGGGAATAATGAATAAAACCGGAGGAAAGCGAACGCAAAGAATCAGTTCAGCAGCCAGAAAATTCACCGCCCGATCGTTCGCTGGTTTATGCGAGCCGCTATATTCGTTCGTTTCGCATCCGCGTGCCGGCAGCTCCGATTTTCGTTATTGCCCGGCTCTTTATACGTTCTATAAACCGTTTGTTGGGCTCGATGATGCCTCGCTCGTAAACCGGTAGCCTAAACGAGTAACGAGAAACGTGTTATCAAAGATTAATACATACGAACTCGGTCGATTTGTTCGTCGAATTTTCTGCAAATTGTTTCTAATTTTTTGGTAAATTAATTTCCACATCAATGTATATTTGGAACGCATGGCTCCGGCCTCAGAAAAATATTTGTCGTTCTTAAAAATATTCCGCTATTATTTCCTCAGAAAACATTGAGCAGCGTCGCGTCTTACATATTGCCTCGGTCGCGTCCAAAGAAAATAGGGGAAACGGAATTTTCAAACCCTTTCGCTTCCTAAGCTCCTCTTCGTCCGCTACGAATTTCACGTTACGCCGGAGCTTCGGGGGGATCGCGGGTCGCCGCCGAACGCAACACGATATCCCGAATTATGATTCCCTTGACCATTCACGCGACGGCCACGTTTACCCCCGGTTCCTCAGTCCTTTCCTTCCGTATCTACCGTTTGGCAGGTCTCCCTGGTCGGTTCCGATCGACGAAGCTGGCAGTCGTCGATTATTGATTCATCCGTATTACAGCTGACGCGGGCGGGAGAATCATACGCGTGACGTTTAAACAACGGGGCCGATTTACACGGGAATTATATAAGCCCGGGCGTCTTCTTTGTTCCCCGGGGCCGATTTAATCAAGTCTAGTAGAAAACAGGATTGTCCCAGACCATTGTCTCGCTGCAATTAATCGATGAACACGGGAAATTTAATTAAACGCAAACACTCCGGGCTCCCAGGAAAGCTTCCGCGACGCGGCGCCAGGAAAAAATTGATGTTCCCTGCCCGATGGATTTCGATCGCCGATGCTGTTTTAATTGATTGGATATCTTCTCCCTGATTTTTGCCTTGCGAATATTTCATCCATGATCCTCGATTCCTCACTCGTCTCTCAGAGTTTTCATTATATTTTTATAAACAATTAATTATTAATTTAACCACTGTTGATTCTAGATTACTGGATGTTGTTGAAATGACTGAACAATAAAATGGTAAATGAATCAAATTGACTCGCTCCGGCAATCTAGTAATTAAGAAATTTTTGTTATTGAGCTGGACCATTTTAGTTGGCCATTTCTAAATAAACACTGAATGCAGAAACGCGTAACGTGTTCTATCCAATCGTACAGTTCATGGCGCGGCGCGGCGGGAAAAAAATACGGATTTATCGCTGGAAATATTGGAGAGGAAAACAAAATATTATCACGAAATTTCACGCGGCATATCGGCGAAGCGTAAGCTTGACACTTTGAAAGGAGTCGCGTTTAAAGATCGATCGGTTCGTTGAACTGAAACGTTTTAAATTAGCGGACCCGACTCGAAACCCGGCGTGATTTTACGATTTGTCGCTACCCTTTTTTTTCCCTCGTACGCTCATTCATTAACGGCGAAACGTTCGAAATCGGGTGCGAGATAAATAAATTTTTCGGCGACCGAACGCTCCAAACGTTTTCTCGCTATTTTTTCCTCCCCCGGTTCCATCGCGCCGCCGCTCTCCGTCTCCCGGTTTCCTTTCCTTTTTTTTTGTAATTTTTTATATTTCGTAACGAGAACGTCGGGGGGAAGGGGGAGAGAGTTGCGCGTTGTGCCTGAACGTTTGACGCGATTAAAACGAGTTGTCCGCAGGGAAATTAAGTACTTGGGTCGCTGAGAAGATTTTCTTCGCAAAAACAACGAACTTCGTTCCTTTGTTGAAGACCTGCATCCGGACTTGACGTAACAAATTTATTTTCTTGCCTGATTTATTAAATTTGAAATTCACATCAGTTTTGCTGGAAGAATTACTTAAAAGTGACAAAAGTGAAATTAATGAAATTCTAGTTACAATGTTTGAAAAATAATTCTGTAGCACTTGAACATATATTTTAATTAATGACTGTTAATGATTTCAATGATTTTTTTAATCGTTGCTCTTTTCGTGTGTAAAAACCAGATGAAATTACGTGAAGTTTCATTAAATTT
>SMSR01015130.1:10515-29507 GCA_019453355.1 Ceratina japonica | reverse complement strand
AGTAGTACATGTATATAATGTATATATTATATTGTAATATTAATATTATAATAAAAAATGCTACTTGAATTTGCATTATCACTGACACTAAGAAAATACCAAATTTCTATTCATGTAATACTTCAAAATTTCTATATAATTATGTATATATATATTTTTTTTGTAATCTAATTGTAAGCTTTTTCAAGATTCACATATATGAAGCTTAAAAAGTTGCACAAAATATAAACAGTTTATATTGTAGTTGTATGAGATAATTATTTACATTGCTTGCATTTGTTTTAAGTATATAAACCGCATTTTTCAAAAAAATTATTATGTACTCACGTGCTTTAATTTTTGTCTTTCCAATCAGACTCTCAATGTTGAGTGCCAAGTCTAATTTGATATTTTTTCCAGGTTTTATAATCCATATAAATCATTATAATCCTTCAAAAAATAATTATCATAAGAAATTATATATTTTATTATATTATGAGATATTAGAAATGTGTAATAATTCAAGCTTTCATTTTACAGGAAAATTTGATTGTAAATGATTTCTTGTCTGATTCAACTCAACGTAAATTAAAATACTTTTTATTATATGTTTTGACATATGTATTGTACTTATATTTATTTGATAGCGATTATACTTATTATTAGTAGAAATTGGGACATTTATGCGACTCACTTACTCGTTTTTATCCTTGGTGTATCGTTTGGATGTGGAGTTGGCCCGAACACACCCACGGCTAGCAGCATGCGCCGGTTCGCGTTATCGAAGTTGTTACCTAATTTCGCGGCGCGCGCCACGTTACAGCTGCGTCGGAACAGTTCGCTCCTCCTTTCGCCGACATAAATTTCCCTTTAAATCGTTATAAACTAGCCGCGGCGATTACTTCGTTATCGCGGCGAGATTATAGCCTTCGGCTTTCCTTTCCCCCTCCTTCCAGCCGATCCTCGCCTCCTTATCCACGCTCCTTTTTTCCTCCCCGACTTCCGCTTCATCTTCCACTTCCTGCGCTCTCGTTTTGCTCCTCGGATCCCGCTGAAACTTGTTTACGTTTCAGCAGGCTGTTATCCGGATCGAAGCCTCTCGCCCGCCCGGATTAATTCGACAATTTTACTGTTTGGCAGAGCGAGCATTCCGAAAATAAATCGGAAGTGCAACTTCGCCCCCGTGCCAAATATTTGATCCCCAAGCACACTTGATTAACAATTGAACATCGTATAATAAAAAAGAAAACAATGAGTAGAAACAGTAGTTTTTTTTATAACGTATAAAATTATATTTTTTCAGAATTTAGAAATAAAATTTATTTCACGTAATAATTTTCTTTTTCAATGAACGACGTATTATGCACATCGTATTTTTATATATATTCCTAGTCACAAAAACCTGCATTCAAAAATTCTATTTTCGAGTTCTATGAAACGTGATTGAAACGTAAAATGGCCCTGGGATGCGCCTGGTTGATTATCGAATTGTAGCACCGCTTTTCTGAAAATTAATAACATGCTGAATATTTCGACGTTGCATAATCGAAAAAGCGACCGGCGCATTTCAGAATTGAATGGGAAATATTCGCATACTTCTAAAAAAAATATATTTGCATTTGAATCTACGTCTAAGCTTTATTTAGAATTTTTCTACCATTCGAATTCCAATCCCATCGGATATTCAATTTATTTTCCATCCTCGCATTTTCGACCTAATTTCGCGCATCGCGATCGAATGGCTGAACAAACACGGCAATCTTTACTCTTATGACGCGCAATCAAAATAATTGAGCCCCTTTGAATTTGCCTCGTCGAAAAAGAGGAAACGACGAGGCCCCGATCGATGCCGCCGATATAAAATTTCAAGTCGTCGAACACTACCGCGCAAACTTGACGGTTAACAAATTCCTCTTTGAGGTTGCGATAAATTCCCTTAATTGAAAACCGGAACGACCGGCGGATGAAAAACGAAATTCGTTTACTGGTAAACCGTGTGACACGCAACGGTTTATGACTGCAGGAAACGGCTCGATGAGCGACAATAATGATGAAATATTAATTGCTACGTCAAATTAACGATATGTTTAGAAATTTGATGTTAATACGCCGACCTGTCAATTACAGTCGTTCATTTGCGGCCATTCCTGAAATTGATATTTATTAAATTAGGAAAAAAGTTGACTAACCTGCACGAAACAGTAATTATAATGTATCGATTAATTGATCGACGTGAAAACGGATTAGAAATTAAATAATTGTTACAAATATTTAATGATTCTTTTTTTTAGAATGAATCACTGAGAATTCTTAATTATTTTTAAATATAGGTCGATTAAATCACACATCGAGTGACTCTTTCCCGTTAATTAGTAAAAAAGTTAATTAGCACCTACACGAAATAGTAATTATAATGTACAGTCTAATTGATCGACGTGAAAACGGATTAGAAATTAATCAATCGCTACAAATATTTAATAATTCTCTTATTCCTTTTATTATAGAATGAATCACTGGCAATTCCTCATTTTCTTTAGATATAAGTCGACTAGATCACACATCGAGTCACTCTTTCCCGTTAATGAGTAATAAAAGTTAATTAGTATCTGCACAAAATAGTAATTATAATGAACAGTATAATTAATCGATATGAAAACGGATTAGAAGTTAATCAATTGCTACAAATATTTAATAATTCTCTTATTCCTTTTATTATAGAATGAATCACTCAGAATTCTCAATTTTCTTTAGATATAAGTCGACTAGATCACACATCGAATCACTCTTTCCCATTAATTAGTCGAACAAGTTAACTAGCACCTGCACAAAACAGTAACTATAATGTAGTCACTGCAGTCTAATTAATCGACGTGGTAACGGATTAGAAATGAATCAATCGCTACAAATATTTAATAATTCTCTTATTCCTCTTCTTAGAATGAATCACCGAGAATTCCTCATTTTCTTTAGATATAAGTCGACTAGATCACACATCGAGTCTCTCTTTCCCGTTTATTTTCCATCGGGAGGCCGGGCGGATCGAAGAAGCGCGTCAAACTTATAAAAATGCATAGCACGGATAATTCAGGGATCGAGAGGCAATTTTACGTGGCCATATTCCCGGCAAAAGCTCACGTCCATCCCGGTCCGGGGGAATCGATCGCGCGTCGGCACGCGTTGGCGGACCGACCGGGGCTGGACGGGCCCAGGGAAGGTCAGAAATCGAGCGAAATTCTCATTAGCCGTCAGCGCTGAACCGCGCCGCGCCGCGTGCATTCCCCATAAGACGGCGGTGGTACAAGCGATCCGAGATATTGCCACGCCGTCGCGTCGTCGCATCGAGGACACGGAATTTCTCGTACCGTGAGATATTCCGTCGCATTAATTAGGAGGGAACACGGGACGGTGGCGCGCGACATTTGCCACTTTTCCACCGGCCACCCTGGCCAGTGATTATAACGCGGTTACATTACCGAGCGACGTCGACTCGCACACGCTCGAATTGCGGCCAACGTACGGGGAAACGTTCCCACCGCTATGGACATTTTCTTTACAGCTTATTTAAAAATCATTCCTAAACGCGATTTCATTCCATTGTATTTAGATAAGTACGATCTCGCGTTGCTAAGTAAGAAGAGCTAGTAGAGAAAATAGGACAGAAGTTCAATGTATTATTTTTTTATGCACTGCTTCGTTAATGAGGAAATTGGTTTTCAAGTCTGAACAACTTAAATACGAGTAATTGTCTCTGGTCAGTCTTTATGATGAATAAACATTGACAGTGACAGGATTGAAATAATTAATAATGTTCATGCAGAGCTTGTCCTTAAAGTTGTATGAGCCGTAAGATCTCCGCCAAAAGTTTAAGACAAGTAATAATGTGTCCAGCAGTGAACTTTTAAAACTTTAAAAAAATCACAATTACACAGAAGATTCATAAAATTGTCCGACCTGTTTTCCTCAGGCATAAGGAATTTTTAAAGCATAATTTCTAATATTCTGTTGTGTTTTGGGACATTAACTTCTGCTAATTGTGGCACTTTTTTCTTGAACTGTACGTGACTCGCAACTGCTACATTGCCTATATACATGTATTATAATGCATACTTTTTATTATATATATATCTTAAAATAATATCTTCGAAATTGACTTTATTTGAACTTTAATATATTCTCAAATCATGTATTAAGAATTATACAAAATTCTCTCATTGTTGCATTTATATTTTCTCATAAATGAAATCAAAATTCCAACCTTCGACATGAGAATTCAAGATGTAATAACTTTTTTAATAGACAGGCAATGTTTCTAAAATTTTGTACAGTGTTTTGTACAGTTTTTATGTAAAGGCTCATTCAACCTTAATTACTCAGTATTTTAAAAATATCCTCTCGCATACATAATTGTGACAACAGACTATAAATTCTTCAACAATTTTTCTTGTTCTTTAAATTCTTCTTCAAACCTGCAAGGCTCTGAGTACTCTCTACGAATCCTTATAAATGGAAATCGGGAGATATTGATTGAAGAACAATTCAATATTCAATAGTTCGAACGTCAATATTGTTTTCCGAAACGAAGCTTTATAAAAAAAACATTATACAAAATTGTTGTTCTGTTTTTTAACGTCGAATCAGCACAACTTCCGTTGCAACCTGTAAATGGAAATTGCTCATAATTCTAGTTTCAAAGAATGGAAATTGAATCGCTGGACGAGATATGTACCAGTATTTTTCCAGTTTCCAGAACGCAATAATAGTGTTCTCGTTACAACCGTCTCTTTTTGGCCCCCTTGCATTTCCCCGGGCGTGTTGTTTTAGAATCTGTGAAACAGCGTGTACGCGAACCGGAAGCAACAAAGTACAAAAGAAAATTCTATTTCCAGCATCGTATAAGGATTACAAGAATTGGTAAACTGGGTTCATTAAAGTAAACATTTTCAGTTCGTATCAATTCATTAATATTTAAACAGCTATTCCTAGAATCACGTAAAAAATAGACGACTTTATTAAATTGACTAGACAGAGTCCTTCTGCGAGTTATCCTCGGCCGGCTGCGAAATCTTGAGAGATGCCGTGGACGAGCTGTCGTTATCCCTATTTTTCTCCGTAGCCGGCCGCCACGATTTCTTTGGTCGAAACAAACTCCGGTCCCTCTGCGGACAATTAAAACGAACGTCATATTCTTTGAAGAGCGAACCCGGTGCAAACTGGGATTTGTGCAAACAGTTTGAGTCAATGCTCTCCGGGCGCGCAGTTTCAACTACGCCGCGCTACCAGACCGAATAAAATTGTAGATTTTACCTGGTTTTAAACAGCGGGCTTACGCGACTACGCTTAATGCGATTCCCGAAATTACACAAGTTTTACAAATATTTTACATATTAATTCCAGACACTTTCCCCCTGTCCAAAATTAAATCGTTTTATCTAATTATTCCGTGACGTCATGAATGATTCACCGGTTCGGTGCTTCTAATATAAAATATCTACGTAAGTGGAGAACATTTGTTCAGCGGCATTAGTATATGTGAGAAGCTCCCGCTTTCTTCGCGGAGATTTTCTCCTCGGTCGTGTTCATATCTCACCGAACCGCGCGAGCACTTCCGAACTCCGCGGGGAGAGCCAGAAAACAGGGGGCAGGGAGGAGGAGTGGCACGGTGGAAGGGAAGATAAGAGCAATAGTAAATTTATCGGGTAATACAAAGCGCGGGAGCGGTCAAGGAAAGGGTCAGCGGTGGGTACGGTTGAAATAGGTTCGATCCGTAGGATGGAGCGCGGTACGAAACTTTTCGTTTCAAACTACGATTACCTACGTACCGTGGAAAAACTTGTATTAAGACGTTTTGAAGTTCCGGCAAGATTTCCAACCACCCCCGGTTGCGAGGGGGGGGGGGGGCCGGGCAACTTTTAAAACGGTGAACACCTCCCGCGGGTCTTAAACTGCGGGCCGGACAGTGAGCAGCTTTTAAGAAATTTCCCGGTCCGTTGGATCGCGGCCACGATATCGCGAAACGTCCGGCGATAACCATTCGTTTGCATACTACCGACGTACTCTTGGCTACGACTTTGTCCTTCATAAACGTAACAGCGGCTCGCAAACAAAATTGTAATTGCGATTCTAACTGCGTAATACTCTCCGGATGAAGGATACTAAACCGTTTAAGTACGCCAGATAAATGGAAGATAAATTAAATGGATGTCAGTGTACAACTTGAGACAATTACTCCTGACTGGGGATACTCGAGGAATGGACTGGACCCCTAAGTGATGATGTTCTGTTAGCTGCGAAGAAATGCGTCTAGACTAGAAATAGGGATAAGCCGAAAGTGTAAATATATTGCTATATTTTATGCCAGGATTCAATTATTATACAAAACTCACCTAATAAATATTTATAACAAATAATGTATCATTGGTTTATTATTATCGACATTTTTACTTTTTTATTATTATTAATTTTTATTTCATTGTCGTATTGACAGTGAATGTAGTTCATGTTTAAACTATTAATTTGGATATTTCGCGTTTTGAATGTGTAACTTCTGGTTTAGGCACATTTTTAAATAGGTGGAGGTTTCCTAAATGATTCCTGATTAACTCTGACTTGTGTTAATTTCTTCTAAGGGGATGACATTCAAAAATAGTAATAAGTCTGTTTATATTTTTCAATGCTTTCGATTTTATAAAAAATAAATTACATCGTATGAAAATGAATTTCTCTTAATTCTCTCTCATTCATTACCCAGTAAATATACTAATAAAATATTAGTTAAGTCAATAAGTGAATAAACAATAAGTAAGTACATAAAGAAATGAATAAACAATAAATTAGTACATAAAGAAACGAACAAATATGAATGTAAATAAATAAGTGAATAAATGAACGAAGAACGTTTATTATCCTAATTTATATAGTCTCAATATTTCCACATTTTTTTACATTCGATTTCAAAATAAAATTATACATTACTAATTATTTATCAAAATCAGGTAGATTAAATTTATTTTCAGTTTGGAACGTCAAAATTATATAAAAATCCATCAGTCTCAATGCCAAATCAAACATTGAAAAAAAAGTCAAGACAGACTTAATACTCTTTTTGAATCTAACCCTTTATAGAATAAATTCATATACGCTAGAAGTAGCCAGAAATAATTTTCGCAAGCTGTACTCTAAATAAATTAAATTATACTGAACTTTAGATTTTAATAAACCGTTCGTAGAAAGAAAATAAATGTTTCATGAGTTTCAGAATTTTTAGATGCTACTTTATTAAAATCCGATTTAGCGTATGAGAGTAATACCCAAAAATATGCTCGGTTATTATATTAAAACTGCTGATGAACGTTACCGGTTCTCCTTTAACGTTCGTCAAATAATCCGCCGTTTAAATTGTGAAAAGTTGGTCTCTCTAAAACAAGATACCGAACCGACTTTATTTATGTGTTAGAGCTCCGCTTTATTGCGATCTTCATGAATAAAACAGGCCCTCGACCGGTATCAGATATTCGTTTCGGTAAACAATTTTCAAATGTTCAATATTGACAGCGTTTCTTGCCAATAGAGTATCGCGTCATCATAAATTAAAGCGCTAATACGAAATAACCGCGGCGGTGTACAAATTTGTCGTATCGTTCGTTACAATATTGGGCGAAAGATAATTAATTGACGCACTATGTCTTTATTACAGCTGGAACATAATTTAATTGAAAACTAATGCATTTTCAAATCTTATCGCTTTAATAATAATAATCGATATAAGAATCCAAGTATCAAATATTTTATGTGATTTCTCTATTTTTGAGAATCATAGAAAATTTAACAATACTGCTTATTAAAATAAGTTTAAAAACTACAAATGAAAATTTTAGGGTTCGCAGCAATATTTTATGTAAACTTTTTTGAGAACAGCAGCAAATATACTGGTCTAAAAACGTTGAAACCAAATTTATACTACGTGTCATCAAAGTCAAACAGATGAAAGAAGTTCATATAAAACTTATGTACGAAAAAGCTTTATTGGAATTATGTAACCATTCATAGATTTATGGCCAAAATACGTGCCCCACCTCGTTTTGAACGGAATGTACGTATAAACGTGATTTTATTAATAGATAAGTCCCTGAACGTTAGATAGGATGAGGTTGACCATTTAGTTTGTCTCTTAGATCACCTAACTTATCGTCTCTGGACTTTTATTTATGAGGTCGCATGAAACATTTAACCTTTATAAAAACTCGATAGGAGATGAACTTTGCGAATGTATAAAAAGTGCATTTACTATTATTTCAAATACTGTTGGAATATTTGAAAGAGTTTGGTGATCAATTCGACGAATGCATTCTTGGCCTGCATTCTTGAAGAGGGAGGAATTTTCGAACATTTGTTATAACTGCCATGATAACTCACAAGTATCTTTAAACACATATTTCAATAAAACATTTTCAGACATAAGTTTCTATGAACTATTTTCATCTGTTTGACCTGAATAAATATGTAGTACTATCTCTGTCGCATAATAATAGTAGCAAGTGAATATTTAAACGATATTTGACAAATTATTGGCAAATGCAGTTGTAAGTTATTTTATACCGCAAAATTGCGAAGTCTTCAATCAAAATCAATGTTTCCTGACATCTGTCATTTGTTTTGACACGTTTTTCGATTTTTAGGTTGATCTAATTAGTACGAATTAATTTTTCTAATTGTGTCTGCTGATCGAAACCAATTTATTTCAGTTCAATATCACCCCACTGTAGAAGAAAGATGAAAAAAGAGAGTTTTTAAACAAAGATCGAGTTGCCATTGTCCAGTTCTTGATGGAAGAAATATTCTCATCAAAAGAAAAACTATTATAGCTTTTCCAGCCAAGAAAAATCCCATTTAAAAGTTTAAAATACAATAACAAAATTACTGAAAAACCGAGAAACTATCTGAACACTCAAAATAAAAAATTAGGAATAATATTTTTAATTTATTGTATAATTTAATCTAGTTTTTTGATAATAAATGTTATGTTCTATATTTATTTCCTTCTGCTACTTATTATTATTATTATTATTATTATTATTATTATTACGGTACAAATTAAATTCATCAGCTATTACTATTATTATGGAACACAGGGAGTATAATAAATCATATAACAAAGCATCCAACTAATGATGCAATAATGCAATAAATCATAGAAGAGACCAAATAATTCATGAATAATTTCAATAAAATCGTACATAGAATATCACAAATTTTCATATATGCACTTACAACGTCTAGTTTTTTGATAATAAATGTTGCGTTCTATATTTCTCTTCTTTTGCTACTATTATTATGGAACAAAATTCATCGACTAATACTATTATCACAGAACAGGGGAAGTATAATTTTGGATCCAACCTTTCCAGACACTCAGTATAGAATCATAAAATAAACCGTTGTCTCTGCAGATGAAATTTTAATATTCAATAAGAAAGCAAGAATAGCAGCGGACAAAAACATCGCAATAAGTATATAATTTCCGAAAGCAGAGTCACGTTCAAATATAATGCAATTACGAGGATAAAACAGAGAAACGATATTAAACCGTCTCGCCGAAGGGGTAAATATTTGCAAAATCCAGGCAGCCGGTAGCGCGTAAAAATATAAATTCTCTTGTCAAAACTGCTTGACAGTAAAACCCGGCGCTGCCTCCTTCGTTGCGTCTTTCAAGGCGGGGGCGAGAGGGGTTCTCAAAAAGTTTCGGGGCGTGATTGGGCCGCGGCCTCCCGGGGGTCCGGGGGCCGGCAGCTTTTAAAATAAGGTTGTTACAGTCTGAATCGCCGTAAACTCTGAACAACGGAAGGAAGGAAGGAAGGCAGAGAGGTCGACGGTGAGCGCCGGTGGCGTATCGTAAAAACGGCGCGCAGTTTGCATAATAATCCCCAGTTTGTCGAGCATTACGCCCGGCTGATATCTCGATTCAGCTTGTAGCCTGGCCCCGCTTTGGGCATAAGCTCGGCCGTTCGATAGCGCTCCCGGTAAATCGGCTCGCCGAATTAATGCGCTTTATACCGAGTCCGAGACAAATCGATTATGCGTATCCGATTTGTCAACGAGCGTTGTCGCCGGCGCTCTCCAGGCGCTCTCCCGCTAACAACTTACCGGTCCTTTCCAGAAGCGGCGGGCGAAGAACAACGGCATCGGTGCTAGCGTCGACAGCCCGATCAGTATTCCGATTACGTTCGCCCAGCCGGGGAATACGTACTGGCCATAACTAGGCATCTGGTACGTGCATATTTGATACACGAACACCGCCTGCGGACAAAAGCGAACAGGTAAGTGGGGAGAGCTTAAAAAGAACTGTTATTCCCCGCGCGAGCTCCTCCGGGGGGTGCGGGATTATACAACCGCCAATTATATGATCTTTTAATCTGACTCGACTTCCAAGTCTCCTGAGTGTGCTTGCGACGACGATTAGATGAAAATTGACTCCCTGCTATTGAAATATGATTGTAATAAGGAGGAATTGAGGGTAAATCGAATTTAATCTCTCTCAAGTGGTTTACACAGGAAATAGTACATAAGTTCTATTCGTAACTCCATATATAATTAAGTCGAAGACTCTTCCTTGGAGTCAATCCTTTTCGAATTTCGTGTTGAATTATTTAATAATATACCTGAGTCGAAAAAATAATTATGGTTTTGAACCTATTTATCCTACGGAAGGATGTGGAGGTCGAAATCATATCTTGAGCATAGGAATACAAGAGCAAATTTAACTCTAATTTGAACCTATATCTAGTCGTTATGTCCGCTTATAAAGGATGTAGATCTAAAATAGAGTTTATCAAATATAATTTAGTCCCTCAAGTCTTACTTCAAGAGTTTAGGAAAAGATCCTGTAGGTTCATACTAGTATTTATGAAACCCATGATGAAACCTAACATTGTCCTCAAAAGTCCATTGGCTGGCAACACTTGAGGACATGTGCACTGAGAGGACCCCATGATACCTACGTTTTTTTGGCTCATGTTGTAGATCAAGAATCTCTTTTACGTTCACCCAATTTATGGTGAAATTATTATTATTTTTCTTTAAGAATTTTTCTAAACAAATAACACAAATTTTCGCTTTGTTCCTGTATAAAAAGAATTCTATTATATAAATTAGATTGTTTTGAAGCCTTTTTTTAAATTTATAATAGGAAGTATAAGAATAAACAGAATAATTAATTTCAAATGCGTATCAGATGCAAATAAGACGCAAATGCGCATAGTTTGTAAAATAATTTTATATAACAATAAATATTTCAGAGGATCCGAAAAAAATCTTAAATAGGCCTTTAGGTTCCCATCTTTTACTTGGAGAACTAAATTCTAACTTCTTTCGTGAACGAACTGGAGATTCTTAAGGCCTAAAATATAATTCAAGATTTTTGTAAGGACTTATAGGTTCTGATTAGAGTTATATCAAGTATTAAGCTCTGAGATAACTCTACTAGTTCTACTTTTTAGATCTAATAGACCTAAACTGGAGTACATTTAGGTTTAGAAGATTCAAATTATAGTTAAATTTTCAACTCGGGTACAGAGAGGTTTGCCATATTTTCGTCGATATTATTGCATAAAGACATAGATATATATATGAATAGTCTTTATGCAATAATACTCGTATACATATAAATAAATAACGAGTATTTCCTACGGTATTGATTCTGTACGAGTTTAACTAGGGTTACGAAAGTCATAAGTGAAGTTTATNAACCTTCGTGACCTTCAAAAAGAACTGAAAAAATGACCTTGACAAAAAAATATTACGATGGCAATGTGGGTCCTTCGAAACCATTCTAATCCTGGTATATCCATACTTCGTATCTTTAAGTCCAACTGAGATGTTTAGGTGTTCTGTTTGTCGTGACTCACCCTGTATATTCATATATATATATGAATAGTCTTTATGCAATAATACTCGTATACATATAAATAAATAACGAGTATTTCCTACTGTATTGATTCTGTACGAGTTTAACTAGGGTTACGAAAGTCATAAGTGAAGTTTATACAAAATATAACGGATGCTGGGAGCGCGGGGTTCGAGTTATCGGAAAACGACGATAACTCAACGGAGATCGCGGTCGATTGGTCGGGAAACAAAGCCGGGTCCTGTCGTCCGCGTTGTATTCCCGGGGAAAAGGAAAACGCGGACGCGAGTGGCTCGTTCTTTTTCCGATGATCAATTCGATTTGGTGCACGTGATGGAATATAAGTTATCGATTCGATTGCTCGTTCTCGGATCGGCCCGCGGCGGCGGCGGCAGCAGCCCAGACCCAATAATCAACGGAGCTTGATCCGCGGTAATCATTTAACCCGCCGCGATTTACCATCGGCAAAATGGTATGTGACAGGAACTCGTTTTGCCTCGCGCGAGCTCCGCCGACCGGGAAAAACTGATCTCGGCTACAGGTATTTGCGTATGGAAGTGTACACATCCGGCCAAGGTATAATAGTACTACCAGGCGACGTCCCAGGGTGACGTTATCTCGCGAAATGTTCCCTCTCGAAACCGTTTTTAGCAAAAACAACAGAGGCGATGCTCGCCCGTTGCTAAAACGTCAGCCCAAAATTGTTTCAAAAGCGTAATTCGTCATTCCAATAACTAAAACAGACGTAATCTTTTTCTACCTCCCCGACAGTTTTTTTACACCTACCTTTTTCATCATCTACAATTTTATAAAAACCGTAGATTAATACTTGTACCTATTATATTGTTTTTGTTATTAATTTCATTGACGTTGTATGAGATATAACAAAAAGTTGCTTTTTTATCAATGATAAATAATGTAACAATTTTTATTATTAATTTCATTAAGATCGTATAAGTTATAATAAACAACTGCTTTTTATTAATGTTAAATAAAGTAACCATTAAAATTTCAATGGTTTATCATTAATTTTATGTAACGATTTATACAACTTGAATAAAGAATCGTTATTATCAACTAGAACAGACGTAATCTTTTTGTGCCTTCTCAACAGTTTTTTTACACCTAACTTTTTCATCATCTATAATACAATTTTACAAAAACCGTAGATTAATACTTGTACCTATTATATTGTTTTTATTATTAATTTCATGAAGATTGTATAAGCCATAATAAAAAATTGCTTTTCATTAATGTCAAATAAAGTAACTATTAAAATTTCAATGTTTTATCATTAATTTTATGTAAAGATTCATACAACCTTAATAAAGAATCGTTATTATCATTAATACCTTGAACATCGTTCTGAGAATTCAAAGAGACACGATCTTATCATGTAATAAAAGTTACATGAGTAATCCTGCAAAGGGAACATGAAGGGTCGTAAAGGAATGACCGTGTCTCGTTAAAACGAGCTTTCCTTAGAGCCACATTACATATTTCACGCTTCCCGGTAATAGGAACCGTACAGAGCGTAATTCTACATTTACCGTCACGAACGGGGACGAAAAAAAAAATGGTTCCGTTTACTGGCCGAGAGAATTAACGTTGAACCGCGAATCTATAACCGCGTTCTCTCGCAAGTTACGATCGCGCGTTACGTTTCACTGTTAAAACGCATAAAAAGAGGTACGTAGAACGTAGGTACGTAATCTTCCCTTTTGCCTCGTTTCTAAAAAGGTTTCGCGAGCGAATTTAATGTGGCCACGGAGGAAAAAGGAAAATCTGTCTGTTGCATAACACTCCCGGTTGAGTGTAATCGAGTTATACTGCCAAGATGCGGAAGGAACACGGGGAACAAACATTGTACATTCTTTATGACATTCCGAGCGCTAGGGAAATACAATGCGGCTACTTACGGGAAACTGTGCCACTGAATACTTGCCTTTACACTTCCATACGTATTACGCGTTTAGGAACGTTCAGGGGAACGACGAATAAAATCGTACGAAATACATTGTGCCGAAAATTGACAAAGGAAGTAGAGTCGTCGCCTGAATGAAATCGCGCGATGAGGACGTCAGATTTAATAACATATCCGATCGATCAAGTTGACCCAGAAGTACGGAGATCGGAGAGTGGAAATCGATCGGGGAGCGTGTCAGAATAGGATCTTTGGAATCTTTACCGGGGCTGAGAACAGCGGCGATAATGATGAAAATACGCGGGAGCCGACTCGAGAGAACGATCATTACGCTCGTCGTCGTGTTTCTCACCCCTCGGCTTCCGCCTGCTAGCGCCGGCAATCCACGGACACTCCCCGCGGATTCGCGTTTGTTAACGATGAAGTGGCCGCAACGGAACATAATTATTTAGGCTGGGTATTTTNTCTGAGATAACTCTACTAGTTCTACTTTTTAGATCTAATAGACCTAAACTGGAGTACATTTAGGTTTAGAAGATTCAAATTATAGTTAAATTGTCGACACAGGTACAGAGAGGTTTGCCATATTTTCGTCGATAATAGTCTTTGTGCAATAATATTCGTATACATATTCGTATGCAATAGTCTTTATGCAATAATATTCGTATACGTATTCGTATGCNCTAGCGCCGGCAATCCACGGACACTCCCCGCGGATTCGCGTTTGTTAACGATGAAGTGGCCGCAACGGAACATAATTATTTAGGCTGGGTATTTTTTCTTTTTTCTTTTATTTAACGCGCACGAGGACCGAGGTCATTTACTGAACGAGGCGCGGAGGGAAGGCCCGGCGGAAAAGGAGAGGAGAAAAATGTACGACTACAGAAGGAGGAAGACTCGGGGATAAACGGAAAATCAATAATGGGACACAAGCGTCGCGCTAAATGCTTGCGGACCGAGGAGCAAAACCGCGATAATACCGTCAGCGGAGGCACCCCTTGGAAGAACGGATTAACGTCTTAACTATGAGGTACACGCCCGGAAAAAGAGGGTGAATGCCGTGAACCAAGAGAACGAACTCGCTACCAGCTACCGTGACCGTCGGGTCGGATTTGGTTAATCGTCCGAATGATTTGTATGATTGCCGACACAACTTTCGCACCGGACGTCTGATTATTTGTAAGCAAGGGCCGAAGGGGTGTTTTAACGTACATAAAAGTCATTCGATATAATCAGCTAAATCATTTTCGGTGATTAAGAAAACGTCTGTAATATAATAACATTTTAATTTAATTGGCCGTTGATAGATTCAATCGGAAAAAGTAGGCATGTGATTTTTTTTCAACGGAACTGTGAAATAAATCGGAATTACATAATTGGGTTTCTATTGTACATGTCATGGACTATACAAAATAATTTTTTGAAGGCTTTACATACTAAAATGGCGAGTGTGCAATATTATTTNCAAGCGTCGCGCTAAATGCTTGCGGACCGAGGAGCAAAACCGCGATAATACCGTCAGCGGAGGCACCCCTTGGAAGAACGGATTAACGTCTTAACTATGAGGTACACGCCCGGAAAAAGAGGGTGAATGCCGTGAACCAAGAGAACGAACTCGCTACCAGCTACCGTGACCGTCGGGTCGGATTTGGTTAATCGTCCGAATGATTTGTATGATTGCCGACACAACTTTCGCACCGGACGTCTGATTATTTGTAAGCAAGGGCCGAAGGGGTGTTTTAACGTACATAAAAGTCATTCGATATAATCAGCTAAATCATTTTCGGTGATTAAGAAAACGTCTGTAATATAATAACATTTTAATTTAATTGGCCGTTGATAGATTCAATCGGAAAAAGTAGGCATGTGATTTTTTTTCAACGGAACTGTGAAATAAATCGGAATTACATAATTGGGTTTCTATTGTACATGTCATGGACTATACAAAATAATTTTTTGAAGGCTTTACATACTAAAATGGCGAGTGTGCAATATTATTTCGAGGACGTCACTATTTCGACGACCGGAGTGAGTACTTCTGTAATTTTTGAGTTATCATGAAATATCAATAATTTTTCAATTATACAGAAGAATAGTTAGAGAACATTGAATTCTTTTAATATGTTGTTTTTTACCAAAATGGCGTAGTTCTAAAGTAAGAAGTACAAGTTTGCCATTCTGACATCGTCAGAAAATTGTTTATAAAAAGAAACTAAGCAAGATAACGAAAAAGTACTTCGATATTCTCTAGTGAATGTTTTTTCGAATTTACAATCAAAATTTCAAGTGAATCGGTTGAAATTGATTTGAGTTATTAATCCAACCAACATAAAAAAATGTAGTTTTGAGACAAACGTTGCACAGTCGCCATCTTGATATAAAATTATTGAATTTGTGTTCTAAAAATTATTTTGTATAGTCCATTATATATACAAATAAAATCCCTATTCTCTAATTCCAATTTATTTCATGATTTCGCTGAAAAAAATCCCAAACCATGCTTATTCATTTTTTTCTAGAGTAGTCTAACCTTTAAGGATCTTCGGGACCAACTAACGTTCCTCAACAATTCGTAAACTTTAGATTACAATTCAAGGAGAAATCACTTCCGTCTAATAGACGGAAGTTGAAACTCTTGTCGGGAAATATGTCGGACATTTCACGCCATCAGCTCACGTTTCCACGGAGGCGGAATGCCTCCGCATTGGCGTCCGCTGTCCGTGAAACGAGTTCGATATCTATCGGGTTAATTAGCGTCGAATAACTTCAGCATAGTTCATCAGGGTTGCCGAAGATCCCGCGGTAGACGGAAACCGGGGGGGGGGTAACGGGCTGTCAGGACGCGGACAGGAAGGGGCTCGCCGATTGCGATGCACTCACCAGACAAGTGATAGGCGCGAGCACGACCCAGCTGAGCCACCAGTATCCGCGCAGCAAAAGGTTGAACCGCATTTGCATCTCGGCGATGTTACGCAGGAATTTGTTGCAGCCGTAGCACCAGGCGACCACGCCGACCTCGGCGGTCCCGATCAATAGTATCGCCCAAGAAGCGGTGTTCCAGTCCATCAGAGTGAACAGGTAAATACCGCCGTCGAACACCATCGGCAGGGCTAGGAGCCAGCAAGTGACGCATATCCCGAGCACTACGTAACTCTCGTATTTTCGTAAATCTGGTCGGACGTCCAATATGGCGGTGTTTATCGCCTGCACGCCTGCGAACTGTGTATCGTAAAAAGCAACGACCGACTACCGTGTTATACCGGGGGATTCGATGTTCGCCCGCCGGGGATTCTCGTTACCCTTTCTCCGTTTTTACATTCCCACCTGGTTTTTTTTCTTCCCGCACCGAAACCACCCTCTCCCTCCCTCCCGCCCCTTTCTTTCCCGTCGCCGCCTTTTTCCTCTCTTTCTTTCTTTACTCTCTTTTTTTAACGCCGTCCGTCTTAATTACCCTTCAACGCGGAGGCTGGAGCGAGGGGGGACAGGGGCGGGGGATGGCATGTGGAAAACAAAGGCTCTTTCGCTCCCTTTCCCCCGGCCTCTGTCCCTGTCATACCGTCGCGACCTTCTTCTCCCCGTCTTCCTCGTTTACCTTCCCGCGCTCTCTCATTCGAAGAAAAAAGGTGGGCAAGACAGGGGACGAGAAGCGAGGTGTGGATTTCACTGGGACGGCAAACCATAACTCTTTCCATGATATACGAGCCCGGAGGCAGCGAGACGAGAGGCAATGCAAAAGTAACACGGCACGATCGTCTGGCTACTTGCGAGCACATTTTCGCCCGCAGCCCTTTTGACGAACGCGCCGACCGGCGGCGGCGGCGCGGTTCTAGGTCTCCGGGGATCTGAATAGCCGCCTTCTTAGCCCCGATTCGGTAGGACGAAAAAATTTCGTGCAGCTCTCTCCGTCTCACGCATCGGCCGACACCCGTTGCATAAAACAAGCGCCGTACTTTAAACTTTAAACAACATGGAAATACGATGCCTTTCATTTTCAAAAGCCTTCACGCTCCCTTGCCCACGTCCTCTCCCCCCGTTCCCTTTCATTGCTCACGCTCTCGCCCTTTCTCCCGCCTTTTTCACGCTACCTACACCCACGTCTTTTTACTTCTTACCTACGGATCGACTCGCGCAGCGCCGCCGTCACTTTTTTCTCTTTTTTTACTTCTTTCTTCGCGTACTTGCGGGACTCAAAGGGCGTCATTTCGTTATGCCACCGTGTCACGTTCTGGTGTTTGATATACTTACTTGGCTACCGATGCCGAGGATGAAGAGCATCACGAAGAACAGGACGGCCCATACGTTCGGAGCTGGCATCCGCACCACGGCTTCCGGGTACGCGACGAAAGCCAAGCCTGCCCCACTTTTGATTACTTCGTCGACTGGCACATCCATTTGGGCCGCGAGGAATCCCATGATCGAGAAGATTACGAAACCGGCGAAAATCGATGTGCCCAGGTTCGCAACAGTCACGAAGATCGCGTCTCTGAAAGAAATTTACCACTCGAATATGTAGGATTATCCAAAATGGACTATATGGATGTTTTTCTTAATACAAAATATAGTATTTTTAATTTTATTGGTTTATTGTATTGAATTGTCAGGTATTGTTATGACAGTTATGTGTGAAATGATATCTGCCAAATGACCACCACGACTTTATAGACATCAATTCGAAAATCAAAATTTTCGACATTTAAGCATATTTCCTCCTTTCACCAATTTCATTTTTAATAAATAAATGTTTTCATTCTTTCTTCCGTACTGAAACCACGCTACCTCCCTCTCACCCTCTCCGCCCCTTTCTTTCTCGTCGCTGGCTCTTTTCCCTCTTTCTTTCTTTCTTTACTCTTTTTGTAGACCGAACTGGTTTTTGGCCTGCCAGATTATGGTTGATCCAGTTTCATCAAATTTAACCAAATTTGGAATTGTTCGCTCCGATGGATGATAGATGGATGAATGCCGAAAAATCACATAATTTGCAATGGGTATTTTGTATTGAATACTGATTTTCAAAATAAATTTTAATGACTAACACCCTGTGCAATCGTATACGACTTCATTGTTAAAACTGTCTATCTACAATTGTCTTATCAATGCTCAAAAATTTTTATTCTTATTTAATATCCTAAAGGTACGATTGTCTTATCAATGCTCAAAAATTTTTATTCTTGTTTAATATCCTAAAGGTAC
>SMSR01015130.1:0-10486 GCA_019453355.1 Ceratina japonica | reverse complement strand
TGTCGCACTCTTCGATATGAATTTGCTGATCTATACCTATATTTAACCCGATAGCCGCTATAGCCTTATTTTCCATCATTTCACGAGACCTTTTTTGTGCATCAGTAGCCTTATCGTCTAACTCTATCTTGTTGAGCACATAATCTAATAACCCTTTGCCTCGTAGATACCATTTCATCTCGATTTTCCATGATCGATAATTATTGTCAGACAATTTGGTTATACGAGTCTCTTCTGGAGGTTCGGTACTCATTTTGTCAAGCGTATTTAAAAAACAATATGCTCTGGATAAACTTACTGCGTTTTGCGGCCACGTGTTGTTTTATAGGTTAAATATATACGTATATGCCTGGCTGCATATCTGGGCCCATAACCAATGTTAATGTATTAATGGTTCACTTATACTTTGTAACACACATTTTATTAAGAATAATAATATAAGGTACATGACTAATATAATGATAAATGAGTAATGAAAAACATAATATGCAGAGCTAAACTACGTTGCGAACGTTAGGAAGGCGTGTTCGCATAACTACGACTATGTCTTATTATAGATGGCGGAACCTGCTTCAGTTTTTAAAATAAATTTAATAAATAAAGTAAAAAAAAAATACTAAATTCTATAAAAAAAGTTATTAAACATTCCATTCCTACATTTTCTGTTAAACGAATATCATTTTCAATCAAATTACATTTAAAATTACAACGAGTACAAGATTTAAAAAAACCTGATATTTAGCTTACGATTAATCAAAAATATGAAACGCCGAGGAGACAAAGCGGGGCAGTTGCGTGATAAAACGGAGGGACAATTAACGATCAGCGGTAAAAGTCAGCGAAGCAAATGGCACGCGGGGTAGAGCGAGCCGCGCATATAACAACGATATAACCGCTTACTAATTCGACTTGCGCGGCAGTAATACATACGTATAATTTATATCCGCGATGCAACGTGCCGCGAATCGTATCCGCCGGTCAGATGGTAACTTCAGCGTCTGATAATCATGCTAATTACGACTTCGAGCAATATTTCGAGCACGTGAACGTCGGGGCGTGTTCGGTCGTTGCCGAGACGCGGCCCGGCTTGACTCGTCCCGCGATCGGCGAATCGCCGAAATGAAATACGTACACAACAAACGCTTTGAGCCGTTCTTGTTCCCGGCNAGCACGTGAACGTCGGGGCGTGTTCGGTCGTTGCCGAGACGCGGCCCGGCATGACTCGCCCCGCGATCGGCGAATCGCCGAAATGAAATACGTGCATAACAAACGCTTTGAGCCGTTCTTGTTCCCGGGCGAGCGCCGTCGAAAATACCTCGGTAAGCCCGGAAGCTGTAGTTTAAGCGTTACGCGGCGAATTACATTATTAGAAACTCGGCGTGGTTAATTCGTTCGTGCAAACACAGGATTCCGCCCTTTGAAGTGCCCTCGCGGGCACGAGGGTCAAGGGAGCGGAGGGCGAAGTCGCCGCGTCGTCGCGTCGGTGCGGGCCGGCGTAAGCTGGAAATCTACGCGAACGGGAAACGCATTATACCTGTCGACGACATTTAATCGGATGAGGGATATTAATCGGCGGGGAGATTTTAATTGGGCGACGTTGAAATTTTAGTGGCTCGCTAATAGCGGTTTGATAGGAGCATGAATAGATTAATGTGATCCTCTCGTGCTTATTCGTCAGCTACCTCGCGTCCCCTTTTTTACATGGACGACTTGTAATTAAAATTTGCTGAAAAGCGCGTTCGGGTCTCTCGACGAAAAGAATTGTACGATTTTGTAATCATTACGTAACGTCAAAGGAAGATGAGACACGTTTTATAATTTGGTGTACGCCAAATATTTCATTTTTTAACAAAGGGCTGTTTCGCGTGAAATTCTTAATGAACGTTAATTATTAAATTTACTGGTAATTCGGTACCTGTGACAGTTATTATTGAAGTTACTGTAGCTCGATAGAGTGATGAGGGATCCGCAGCCGATGCCGAGTGAATAGAAAACTTGAGATGCGGCGTCCGCCCAGACTCCCGTGGATTCCAGCGTCGACCATTTTGGAGTAATGAACCAAAGGGAACCGTCACCGGCACCCTCCAATGTGACACCTGCATCAGCGTTTCATTTACGCGAACGTCATTACCATTAATTCATTGTTTGACGAAGTAATTATGAGAGTAATAAATTCTTCGACGGAAATATTCCTGCAAAATTGTTAATAACATTATATCCAGATAAAAAGTAAAGCACAAACACTGAAATAAAATTGTGTCTATATGCGAAGTGATAGCATGGTATATAGTACATAAAATAGGTATTAGAATACTAAATTTTTTAATAGAAGTGTGCCTTACAATTTTTAGTAATGTTAAATCCAATTAAAAAATAAAACAGATACATTAAAATAAAATTATATTGGCATACGAAGTGAGCAAATCTATAGTAAATAAAATAAATATTCTAATATTAAATTTTACAAAAGAACATTTCTATATTCCTTATAATTTTTAGTAGCATTAAGTCCAACTAAAAAATTAAACAGAAACACTAAAATAAAATAATATTGGCATGCAAAGTCAACAAAACATATATAGTACATATAATGAATATTCAAATACTAAATTCATCAAAAGAAATATTCCTTACTATTTTCAGCAACATTAAATCCAATTAAAATTGGGTAAAACAGAAATACTAAAATAAAATTATGTCTATTTGCAAGCTCGTACGAAATGAGAAAAATATTCAGTATATAAAATAATGATTAGAATAATAACAACTGAATTCATCAAAAGAAATATTCCTTATAATTTTTAGTAACATTAAACCCAATTAAAAAATGAAACAGACATATATATTACACCTGCACACCCTTTTTTTAAAGGGACTGCAATTATCCTGGCAGGTGAAACGAGCGAAGTGTAAGTGAAACAGGACAATACATAGTCAGACACGTCGTACATTTAAATAAGAACGGTAGAATTTTTTATAAGCTTTAGGTAATAATCATGTTTCACGTTTTTTTCCGTGTGACTCCAGTTTAAGCTGGAAGAATTATATTTAAATAAATTACCGATCATTAGCGAAACAAGGGACGTTAACGTGAAAATTCCAGGTCGGCCCGTGGTCGCTATCTCGGCACGAGCCCGCGGAACCATGTAGTTACGTCACCCGCGTCTCTGATAAAATTACACGGTTGGACTCGCTCTTTCTTGACGGGATACGCGTTATAAGCTGCCATAAATACGCGAAAATGATCCGGCACAGACAGCCGGTGATTTTCGTTCGTGCGCTGCATGTTCGCGTGGGTGAAGTTTCAGAGCCGGAGCCGGAGAATTCGAATTAATTAGAGTTCGGCATAAATAATGACGGGCTGCGTTCCGCCGCCTGACTCACCGTTACGAATGACAACATTTGTATGTATATACTGTATGTATTACAAATGATTTAATGGTTCGATACGTTGCGACTATTAATTCGCCAGTTGCGCGTTGTATTATTATCTGTAATGCCTCAAGTTTATTGTTGATACGGGACGCGCGATTTCATTTGCAAATTTACAGATCGTCGGTAAAAATACACATCGGTTTACTCGCGCGGACACGAAAAAATTTCCATGTTTTCATTTGAAGCGTTCATAAAAGACTAATCGTCGTGCGAAGCAGTTTTCGTCATATTTGCAACAGTTTTTCGTTGGTTGCCATCAGTCTTCATTAATTTACTCTTTAATTCGTCGACGGTTTATTGACCAATTTCCGCCTCATCTCGGTGACGAATTTATTCCATTCTTAATGAACTTTTATCTTTTATCTTAATGAATTTCTGTTATACATGTAACGAAAATTTGTGTAATAACTGTGATAATAAATATACAACAATAAATCAGAAAATTTATAGTATAAAGTTCAAAATATCAAAAGCATAATAACTTCTATTGTATAATATTATAATAAATAATGAATTTTTGTTAAAAATGTAATGAAACTTTCTGTAATAAATGTAACAATAAATATACAACAATAAATCAGAAAATTCATAATATAACGTTTGAAATATCAAAAGCATAATAACTTCTATTTATATATAATAATAAATAATTAATTTCTGTTATATATCTAATGAAGCATTCTGTAATACGCAAATAAATATGCAAGAATACATAATAAATTTGTAGTATAAATTAATATTGTTTTACCTCGTATGAGGAGGGCTATGAGCATGACGTAAGGGAAGAGAGCGGTGAAGTAGACGACTTTCCCGATGGACTGGACACCGCGCATCAGGCAGAAGTAGCAGATTATCCAGGCTAGGGTGAGACATCCTAACAATTCCCATCTTATGCCTCCGAAATGTTCCCACGTGGCTCCGCGCAGACCCAGCACGTAGTCGCTGGATTCGATCAACGATAATATCCGATCACGATTACACGTTTTACCTTTCTTCGCGATTTTCTTGCTTATAGAGGAATGGAAGCCGGGACTTGTTATTCGATCGAGGGGCGACGCGACGTGGCGTGAAGTAAATCGTTTCGTATAAAAATCCCGGGATAAACGCGCGACTACGAATTTGTTTTAACGGTGTCATTTGGAGGGCCTTTATCTCGCGCCGGAGAAACGATCATAGAAATCGCGAAGCCTACGTTTTACACGCGGTTCGATTCCGGCTTAAAGCCGAGAACGAATTCTGCCTACTGCGAAGTAGTCGGCGCGGAGCGGGTACCGGTTTCTTAAATCGGTCGAAACAATCCCTTGCCGATTTGAAAGAATTTCTCTAATAAATTGTTTTATGTACTCTACGGTCATCGGGGAGGTACATAGTACGCTTCGTCTTTGATATTACTTCATAAAGAGCTTAGTTTGGTCCTCGGCCGCGGAATCGACCCTTCGAGTTCGATACAACGATCACTTTGACCGACATCTATAACTTTGAGCCACCGCAAGACTCCTTCACTCGAAACCGCCAACTCTTTTCCTCTTATTTCCTCCGCCAATGTACCAGCAAAAAACCCACCGCACGTTACTTTACCGTAAAAAATTTAAGTGATTGGACGTCGCATGGATAAATCAATATTATGCACCATACTATGCTCTCCTAAATTTTTATAAAATCCTGTCAGATTTAAAAAATAATGTATAGGGTGGTTCACCTAAAAATAGTTCGCAATACCAAAAAAATAACTGCTGAACGTTCTTTGTTTTAAACGTTCTACGACGAAAATTGTGGTCGTAATATCTGGAAGACTCTGAAAGGTAAAATTCCCAATACTTGGACAAATTTTTCAACATAAAACTGAAGATTGTTATTTTAAATTTATAAGTTAGTTCTTGCAATTATTTTCAATGTCAATATAAATTTTACATTGAATTTATAAATTTTACATTTAGAAAAGTTGATTTCAGCCAGGAAGTCATTTTATTTACTCTTTTAATATTGATAAATCGCATTATGAATGAGAATATGCATTATTGTATATAAATTATGATAATGGTTTTCAGGAAATATTATTAATTAATACTATTATAATAATTATTATTACTTATAAGCAGCAATGATAGAAACACCCATACAAAATAATTATGAATATTCAACATCATGAATTATTCATAATAAATTAAGTAAAAAATCAGTAAAAATACAAAACCCTGATTTAATATTTGTCTTCGATTTTGTTTTGCAAGAATTATGTTTTTTGTAGCGTCCAAGTATTCCAATTTTCTATTTTGTCCATGTATTGAGCATTTTACCTTGTACCCTAAATCTTTCAAAATTTTCCTCTAAATTTTCAATGAAAAACGAACAATTATATTTCAAACATAATTTCTCTTTGTAAATTCAGATAAAATATAGAAATCCATTAAAAAATCTTACAGCTTTTTTTAAATCTTGCAACAAAAATGACATTTCCAATTTTGAAACCAGACGACTGATACTATGTACCGTTTATCTGCTTATTAAACAACGAATGGGGCTGGCGGTATGCACATACTTGAAATATTCCTCGGAGGAAAGAACCCTGGGGGCGTAAACCCGTCGCAGAGGTTCCACCCTATCGTGATTGAAGCAGTGGGTAACGTTGCCATCGAGGAAGCCGAAGCTTTTACAGACTTCCCCGGCCAGTACGCAAGTCTTGTTGTAAAATATCTTGTCCGGATCGGCCGCCTGACACTCGATCTCCTGCAGGCTACTGTAACAATCTGCCAACGTTACGGTTTCGCGACGCAAATACATCAAGAGATATCCAATACCGTTTACGCGATAATTAGGAAGCGGACGTCGAGCCGTCCTAAAAGTTATCGCTGATTGAAACGGAATGGCCGTCGTTTACGGGATACGGTGCATCGTAGATTCGATATTACGCGCGATAACCGCGGCTGCAGGAAGCCAACAGACACACACACACACACGCGCGTATGCGTCCATGTACGCGGTACGTACATATATCCGGCAAGGTGCTTTGTTACGGTCGCCGGGAGACCTCCACTAATTACACCGGCGCATTGTTGTTCTACCGGCGTTTATTTTAGAGAGATACTTCGTTCTGCAGAGGATTTCTGGTTTCAAGCATTCCCTTATGACGCGACCGCGAAGCCCGCACGTCCCTCGGTTCTAACGACAACGTGTAAGGTGACGACAATAAGCGACTGAAGAAGCCGGCTTGTTCGCCGGGGCATGAAAAGTTGTCCCGACAAGCATCTTCGGATATTACCAACCCCGCGTTTATTGCATGCTGTACATCCAGATACCCCTCTCCCCCGCTTAACCCCTCGACACTCCACTTTGTACATATTTCATGCAGATTTACGTTGTCTACAATTACGTCCTTTGATTTATTTTAATAACATTTTCTCCATATTAAATTTACGCGCGTATGAAATATTTTACTCGAAGTCTTGAAGAGTAATTATCATATTCTTAGTGTATTTAATACCACGAATAATATTAAGATGAAATGCACCTTTGGACTTTTTTACAAATATTCAAACATACTATTTTTTATGTAATTTATAAAGTACAAACTAATAAATTTTTTTATATAGCCTATGTCCATTTAAGGGAGACAACATTTCTTACACACAAACTATAGATGATTATTATTATCTAAAAGTATGAAAGGGTGTAAAATGTATTAATTAGAAAAACGCGGAATATTTCCAGGGATTATGCGTTTCCGTCCGGCGGAGTGGATAAATTGAATTCCAAAGGAGGGAGCGCTTCGTCATTCTATCGTTTAAAACGGTTGTACGACCTCTTCGGGGTTTATGGCGACTATAAAATAGCCGGCCGCGGCGCGGTTACGCTACGTTACGCTACGTTACGCTAAATAACAAGTCGAACTCGGCGCACCGCACCGTGGAGGAAGCACCGCGTTTCGTGAAATATACAAGGGCCCCGCGGGGGGTTGGGGGGCGGGGTAGGTGACCGTCGTTTGTTACTTCATCGGCGTGCTTACCATTCGTGTTGAAATCGTTGTCACAATAGGCCCAGCCGAGCTTCGGCATGAACGAGACGAACGTGTAGAAGAGTGTCCAGGCGACGATCACCATGTAGTACACCATTACGAACAAAATGACGACCAGGGTGCAATAACCGAGGCCCTGAAGTGCCGGCGCCATACGCGTAAATGCCTCGTTAGGGCCGAGCCCGGAATACTGTCCCACTGCCAGCTCCAGGAAGAAGATCGGCAGTCCCATCGTTATCAACATAAGGACGAACGGTATCAAAAACGCACCTGCAAGTACAACCAACAAATTAATTCATTTATATCCAGTCACTAGGTTTTCGTTTTATATATATGTAAAGAAAATATATTTTCTTCAGTTCGATTTGCCGCGCTTTACGCTAGTATTATTGTTACCTGATTCGAAGGTCGATTAGGGATATATAAAAATAAGCGTGATTGTCAGGAAAGAGCTCAAATAGATATATTAAAAGATCGGTAATAAACTTTAACCCCTTGCCGTACTTTAACGAGTCTAACTCGTGATCATAATTTTAACTAATATAATGATCTGATGAAACTAATATATATGTACTAATGATGATGAAGAAATGATGAATGATAATGAAGATGAGAATGAAATAATAACTAAGTATAAATATCATGACTCGTACTCGTGATCATAATTTTGTAGCAAACGTGAGTATCACGAATTAGACTCTTGGTTATAATCTCATGTCCACCGAGAATGTGCAAGGTTTCTTATGATTATAAAAAACGGAGGAAAACGATTTGAGAATGGACAAGGCCCGAAGTTTTCCGAGCTAAATGGCACGGGAAATGGTTAATTGTCGTTTCTTTGTTTCAAATGAGATTGTAAATATGTAATTAATGTCTACAGCAAAATGTAAATAATCAAATAAAATAATAATCTTTGTTTCAGAGAAACTTATTTAGTTTGTTATTGTTCACAAAAACAAAAGTTTCTTGACCAACTTAATTATCTTATATACATAATATGTAATAGTTTTAGTCATTTAAAGAACTGTTCAATGAATTATAAAATGTACAGGCTGATTCAATAAAAAATATGACATATAACGTACAATAAAATCAAACGTAAAAGATTTAATTAAGGAAAAGGTATTAAATTAATAATAGTAATTTCAAGTAAAAATTTCAGTTGTCATTTTTTAAATATTGTTAAAATTCTGTGTTTCTAAATAAAATTAAGTCTTCTCTAAATATTATAAATAATATATACTCTAAATATTTTGTATTTATTTACGTATTATTGCATACTTTGTCTCGAAATGATTGAAACTTTCCAGAAATGCACGAACACCCGCAGCCTGGTTATTACAAAAGATAAAAATGATTTGAAGTTCAACAAAGGGTGAACCATTCTTGACCCCGTTTGGTCTCTTAATATTTGTTAACGACGTGAGAACGTCGAGCCGATACAGACCGTCGGTTGGATAGTAATTAAAACTTATCGAGGCTCGGAGTCCGATTAACACAACGGAACACCGCGTCACAGTAAAAAGATAAAAAACGAGCGTCCGCTCTTTTCTGTTTAGCCATCTTTCATTAGAAGCGGTCGGCCGGGGAAACAATCAAGAGCCGAGGCCACGTAAACAGAAAAGAACAAAACGCCGAGAGTGGAAGTAAAATAGAATAATTAAAAGCCAAGTGTTCAGAATACCCGACCAGTCTGTATCTCTCCCTCTCTCTCTCTCGCCCTCTCTCGCACATATGTTCGGCCGGTCTCTTTCTCCCAGTCGACGTTTCGCAAATAAACCGGGCGAGAGAGGGTGCAACCGTATCAACAGGCATAACCGCACACGCAGCCAGAAAGATTTATTAAATTTGCCGAACGGTCGGTCACGAGCTGCCAAACTACGCTTAATTATTCGAATTAACCGCTTCGTCACGTTGGCCACGCACGTGCACGGTGTCGGGCTCGCCGTCGGTCCGCCCGCCCCGGCTATTCCTCTTTCTCTATTTGCCCATCCTCTGTTTTTCTTCCGACTCTCCTCCTTTTTCCACGAAAACGACCGCGCGCACGAGAATAAATCATTCCGCGTAATCCAGTAGTTCGTTTGCCGGCCCCCGTGACCGTCTGTTTAGCCAGACCCGAGCAGACGTTTTTCTCCTGTACAGGAGGTGTTCCGCCGCCGTCCGTGTGTGTACTTACGTATAACATACGTACACCCGCCGCCCCCGCGGCGGCCGGCCGCCCGCGTATACCCTGCCCCTGCCCGTGAACACATACGTACCACCGCCATTACGATATACAAGGTAAGGGAAACGCCAAACATTGCCAATGCCAACGGCATACCCGATGCAGGATAGAACAAACTCCAAGGGGCTCGCCCAGCTACCCCGTCCTGGATCCTGCGCCAGCTCCACCAGCGCGCCGCCAACTCCCAGAGAAATCCTCTTCGCCTGCCAATAACACGGTTTACCATCATATTTGTATCATACGAATTATCATCCGAAGCGTGAGATGTATGAAATCCAACAAACGCCAAGGTTTACACAAAAAATTCTACTGTTTTACGTTGCCGGAATTCTTTAAGAACAAAATTTGTAATTGTGTTTGTACAATTAATAAGTAATAATAAAATTTACAAAATTTAAATAATAATAAAGTCTACAAAATTTTGAGAATTTATTAAAAAATTATAGTGAATGTCCCAATTTCTGTTTAAGACAATTTCTCATAGGCTTTTCTTTCTAAAGTAAAGTAAAGTAAATTCTACTGGATACAAAGTACTGACAGTTTTTGTACACTAATTTTTATGTTTGAGTGTAATTTAATTAATTTGGTACTTAAATTTGGTATCAAGTTAAAAATACATACAATTTTAACAATATACAAAATAAGGTTACTCCCAGNCCGGAATTCTTTAAGAACAAAATTTGTAATTGTATTTGTACAATTAATAAGTAATAATAAAATTTACAAAATTTAAGTAATAATAAAGTCTACAAAATTTTGAGAATTTATTAAAAAATTGTAGTGAATGTCCCAATTTCTGTTTAAGACAATTTCTC
>SMSR01015129.1:0-10627 GCA_019453355.1 Ceratina japonica | reverse complement strand
ATTCGTTTTATTTAGTGTGTTTATTGAAAACTAGACTTAAGTACTAAAATGGTTATTTACAATTCCAGGATGTTTCGTGAGAGATCCGACTCCGATGGAGGACGTTAGACGTATATATCGGGTCGGAAGAAATTGGCGAACGAATCAGTTGTGACGTCCGCGAGGGTCTTGGCCGAAAGAGTGGCACACCGTTTCTTTGGGTGACACGCTTTTTCCATGGTGTCCACTACATTTACCGCGAGCGCGGGCAAAACCCGGCATGGCGAATCCCCCTTTTTCCACGGTGAACATAGCAAAACGGAATCGAGTCCGTCCGGGTTTCTACTCCCTTCTACTACACTCTGACTATTCAAATGATGAATAAAGACATTACGTCTCTCTCTCTCTCTCTCTGTTGGAGCGCATCAATTTCTATCAAGTTAATTGAGGAAGCGGGGATACAGATTTGTTGCCAACGTTTTTCTTTTATTCAATTAATTCTAACGCGGCTTAATTGACCGTGGAACGTACATCTCTTCACACTAGATTTAACGACTTTAATCTTCAGATTCTATTTCCATTTCTTCTATTATTCGTATTATTTTTTTTTATTTAAACTACTCAGGAAGTTTCTCTTAAAATTTCCGGTCGACATCGAGAGATTTCATTGGAAATCGATTGGATCTGGAAACCCGATAATGATTTCAACTATATACATATATATCGAGACGCTATTAGTTCGTAAGCATATACGATCGAGAGATTTTCACCGGACGGACGTAGGATCGCGAGGTGAAGTCCTGGCGGCGGGAGAAATCGGGGGTAGCGGGTTGACTTTAGCGTTTTCGCGATTTCAATTCGAATCGGCTTTCTCAGAGCGACTCTCCTCGCACCGTCGCGTCGTCGTCGTCGTCGTTCACCGCTCCTTCGTCTTTTCTTTACTGTTTTCGCGCGTCCGGCCGGGGCGCCATCTATCATTCTGTCAGCTAGGAGATTTCAATTTGCTCTCTTTTTGCGCCATTACCGGACCCCGAAGCTCGCGCAAAATTGTATTTAATTGTGATTGACTGCTAAGTGGAACCCCCCACACCTCACTTCTCCCCCACACCTGCCCCCGTCGTTCTCTCGGCGACCGTTCCTCCTCATCGTAATTTTTGCATATATATATATGCAATATATTTTGCATATATATATATGCAAAAATATATAGTATATGCAAAAATATATAGTATATGCAAATTATATATATAATATATAATTGCGCGAACGGTGTCCTTGGTTTTCCTGAAAATTCCAGGGAAGTTTCGCAACGAAAACTGGACCTCGGTTCTGATTGTGAGGGAATGGCGGTCGTTGATTGGTCCTCTTCGTTCACTTGACTCGGTCCAATGACAGGCATGATTATCATTATTATTATTATTATTGTGAGTTTCAGGTTCTGTGGACTTTATTATTGGAGATATAAAAAAATAAAACGTCTGTACATTCAGTCATACAAATTGCGGGATCGTGCCCCTCGCTCGCAGTAAGAGTGACAAACGAATTCGAATTGAACGAACGACACTCCTTATTATATGCATATTTTAAGTTATGTCACTGTATGGTATGTATATACGTTCATTCGGAGCTTCTTTCGTAGATTAAAAAAAAGGATCGACGATAAACTCGACCGTTTTCGAACGATCCTCTTAAGGATGTTCTGGAGGTATATAAAAACGTTCAGAAATTCTTGAAACGTTAACAAAATATAGTTTTTACTATATTAAACCAATCATCAAAGTTTGGGTTCGATTCACTTCATCGTTTAAAAATTATAGCAATTTGAAGTTTGCACATTTTAACACGTCTTCTTATGGACAATTCTGGAAATTCCACTTCAAATCCTATTTAAACCTTGAAAAAACGTTGCCAGAAACTCCAATTTTTGGAATATTGGAATATTGGAATATTCGCATATTAGAGTATTCGAATATTTTGAAATTTGGAATATTGGAATATTGGAATATTAGAATATTATATATAGAATATTGGAATATTGTGTGTGGAATATTGGAATATTAGAATATTGGAATATTTTTTAATATTGGAATTTGGAATATTGGAATATTGGAATATTGGAATATTGGAATATTGTGGAATATTAGAATATTGGAATATTGGAATATTGGAATATTGTGGAATATTAGAATATTGGAATATTTTGGAATATTGGAATTTGGAATATTGGAATATTGGAATATTAGAATATTATATAGAATATTGGAATATTGTGTGGAATATTAGAATATTGGAATATTGTGGAATATTGGAATATTCGCATATTAGAGTATTCGAATATTGAAATTTGGAATATTGGAATATTGGAATATTGTGGAATATTGGAATATTGGAATATTGGAATATTCGCATATTAGAGTATTCGAATATTGAAATTTGGAATATTGGAATATTGGAATATTAGAATATTATAGAATATTGGAATATTGTGTGGAATATTGGAATATTAGAATATTGGAATATTTTGGAATATTGGAATTTGGAATATTGGAATATTGGAATATTGGAATATTGTGGAATATTGGAATATTAGAATATTGGAATATTGGAATATTGGAATATTAGATCAATAGAATAATGCAATATTAAATAATTTCGAATTTCATGTACTTTTGTCTCCGATTGTACCTCCAGGACATCCTTAACACGTTTACTAAGATATTTATTTTTAGGAATTCTTTGGCGTGCCTCTGGAATATTCGGAATCGATCAGCTACACTCTTCGTCCTTGTGCAATTATTTTTATTAAATAACAACGTTGCGCACGATATATAATAGAATATCCTCCTTCTCCGTTCGTTGATTCGAAATTAGGAGACGATTTTGCTGACGATAAATTGGAATTGGAAATTCTATGGTAAATATCGAATGTTATTTTTTTTATCTCGTCGAACGTCGATTCTGCCCCAACAGCAGAGAATATTGTAGCAACGTTGCTGGCAATATATTCAGTGGTGTTGGGGTAGGTTTGCAATTTTCCAATTCTGAATGTCGATCGTCGAGCCCGAGAGATGCCTCGTGTCCGTCTATTTACAAAACGTTATGTACAGAATTGTTTCGTACGGAGTGAGTACGACATAACTTACGCTAACCGTGTATGTACACAACAGCAAACCGTGCGACGATCTACTATTTACAATCATTAAAAAGCTACACGAAAATATTTCACTCTCGACTTGTACAGATTTCCGTAGGCGACGATGCATCGGGATCGAAGATCGTTTCAAGAGAACTGTTCCTCACAATCGCACACTTTCGTATTAATCCTCGCATTAAGAATGGCGATAAAATATCGATATTTTTTATATCGATAATAGTATAGTATTTTTTATATCGATATTTTAAAATATCGGTGTTTTTTGCTCGAAATATCGATACTTTTCACCGATATCGATGTGGCGATATATCGCAAATATCGATACTCAGTTATGAATATCGGCGTCGATATCATTTATTTATTTAATCTGTTTTATACTGCCAAATTTACAAAAGTTAATGAGCAAATTTATTAGTGTTAATCTCCGTTTACAATAAGTCCGGTACTTAACATCGAAATTAACTATCACCGTTAAAATTCTTCAAGTAATTTTACAAAAAGAATGAAGCGAAGGAAAATAAACCTATTTATCTGACCGTTTCTCCCGGTTCTTACAGTCTTTTATGCGTGAAGACTCTTTGAAAATACGTATGGCTCAACCGTACGTACATAGTTATTTGTTTATTATTTATTTATTTGACCGTTTTGGAAATATCGACATTTCCTTTTCGATATTTTTCTATATCGATATTCATCGATATTTGCAATATCAATATTTTCCTTCTGATACTTTCATTTCGACATTTTTCTGTATCGATATTCATCGATATTTGCAATATCAATAATTACTTTCTGACATTTCCTTTTCGACATTTTTCTGTATCGACGAATATCGATATTTGCAACATCAATATTTTCTTTTCGACATTTTTCTATATCGATATTCATCAATATTTGCAATATTATTTATTTTACTGTTTTTTATTTATTTATTTTACTGTTTTGGAAATATCGACATTTTTCTATATCGATGTTCATCGATATTTGCAATATCAATAATTACTTTCTGACATTTCCTTTTCGACATTTTTCTATATCGATATTCATCGATATTTGCAATATCAATATTTTCCTTCTGATACTTTCATTTCGACATTTTTCTGTATCGACGAATATCGATATTTGCAATATCAATATTTTCTTTTCGACATTTTTCTATATCGATATTCATCAATATTTGCAATATTATTTATTTTACTGTTTTTTATTTATTTATTTTACTGTTTTGGAAATATCGACATTTTTCTATATCGATATTCATCGATATTTGCAATATCAATAATTACTTTCTGACATTTCCTTTTCGACATTTTTCTATATCGATATTCATCGATATTTGCAATATCAATATTTTCCTTCTGATACTTTCATTTCGACATTTTTCTGTATCGACGAATATCGATATTTGCAATATCAATATTTTCTTTTCGACATTTTTCTATATCGATATTCATCAATATTTGCAATATTATTTATTTTACTGTTTTTTATTTATTTATTTTACTGTTTTGGAAATATCGACATTTTTCTATATCGATATTCATCGATATTTGCAATATCAATAATTACTTTCTGACATTTCCTTTTCGACATTTTTCTATATCGATATTCATCGATATTTGCAATATCAATATTTTCCTTCTGATACTTTCATTTCGACATTTTTCTGTATCGACGAATATCGATATTTGCAATATCAATATTTTCTTTTCGACATTTTTCTATATCGATATTCATCAATATTTGCAATATTATTTATTTTACTGTTTTTTATTTATTTATTTTACTGTTTTGGAAATATCGACATTTTTCTATATCGATATTCATCGATATTTGCAATATCAATAATTACTTTCTGACATTTCCTTTTCGACATTTTTCTATATCGATATTCATCGATATTTGCAATATCAATATTTTCCTTCTGATACTTTCATTTCGACATTTTTCTGTATCGACGAATATCGATATTTGCAATATCAATATTTTCTTTTCGACATTTTTCTATATCGATATTCATCAATATTTGCAATATTATTTATTTTACTGTTTTTTATTTATTTATTTTACTGTTTTGGAAATATCGACATTTTTCTATATCGATATTCATCGATATTTGCAATATCAATAATTACTTTCTGACATTTCCTTTTCGACATTTTTCTATATCGATATTCATCGATATTTGCAATATCAATATTTTCCTTCTGATACTTTCATTTCGACATTTTTCTGTATCGACGAATATCGATATTTGCAATATCAATATTTTCTTTTCGACATTTTTCTATATCGATATTCATCAATATTTGCAATATTATTTATTTTACTGTTTTTTATTTATTTATTTTACTGTTTTGGAAATATCGACATTTTTCTATATCGATATTCATCGATATTTGCAATATCAATAATTACTTTCTGACATTTCCTTTTCGACATTTTTCTATATCGATATTCATCGATATTTGCAATATCAATATTTTCCTTCTGATACTTTCATTTCGACATTTTTCTGTATCGACGAATATCGATATTTGCAATATCAATATTTTCTTTTCGACATTTTTCTATATCGATATTCATCAATATTTGCAATATTATTTATTTTACTGTTTTTTATTTATTTATTTTACTGTTTTGGAAATATCGACATTTTTCTATATCGATATTCATCGATATTTGCAATATCAATAATTACTTTCTGACATTTCCTTTTCGACATTTTTCTATATCGATATTCATCGATATTTGCAATATCAATATTTTCCTTCTGATACTTTCATTTCGACATTTTTCTGTATCGACGAATATCGATATTTGCAATATCAATATTTTCTTTTCGACATTTTTCTATATCGATATTCATCAATATTTGCAATATTATTTATTTTACTGTTTTTTATTTATTTATTTTACTGTTTTGGAAATATCGACATTTTTCTATATCGATATTCATCGATATTTGCAATATCAATAATTACTTTCTGACATTTCCTTTTCGACATTTTTCTATATCGATATTCATCGATATTTGCAATATCAATATTTTCCTTCTGATACTTTCATTTCGACATTTTTCTGTATCGACGAATATCGATATTTGCAATATCAATATTTTCTTTTCGACATTTTTCTATATCGATATTCATCAATATTTGCAATATTATTTATTTTACTGTTTTTTATTTATTTATTTTACTGTTTTGGAAATATCGACATTTTTCTATATCGATATTCATCGATATTTGCAATATCAATAATTACTTTCTGACATTTCCTTTTCGACATTTTTCTATATCGATATTCATCGATATTTGCAATATCAATATTTTCCTTCTGATACTTTCATTTCGACATTTTTCTGTATCGACGAATATCGATATTTGCAATATCAATATTTTCTTTTCGACATTTTTCTATATCGATATTCATCAATATTTGCAATATTATTTATTTTACTGTTTTTTATTTATTTATTTTACTGTTTTGGAAATATCGACATTTTTCTATATCGATATTCATCGATATTTGCAATATCAATAATTACTTTCTGACATTTCCTTTTCGACATTTTTCTATATCGATATTCATCGATATTTGCAATATCAATATTTTCCTTCTGATACTTTCATTTCGACATTTTTCTGTATCGACGAATATCGATATTTGCAATATCAATATTTTCTTTTCGACATTTTTCTATATCGATATTCATCAATATTTGCAATATTATTTATTTTACTGTTTTTTATTTATTTATTTTACTGTTTTGGAAATATCGACATTTTTCTATATCGATATTCATCGATATTTGCAATATCAATAATTACTTTCTGACATTTCCTTTTCGACATTTTTCTATATCGATATTCATCGATATTTGCAATATCAATATTTTCCTTCTGATACTTTCATTTCGACATTTTTCTGTATCGACGAATATCGATATTTGCAATATCAATATTTTCTTTTCGACATTTTTCTATATCGATATTCATCAATATTTGCAATATTATTTATTTTACTGTTTTTTATTTATTTATTTTACTGTTTTGGAAATATCGACATTTTTCTATATCGATATTCATCGATATTTGCAATATCAATAATTACTTTCTGACATTTCCTTTTCGACATTTTTCTATATCGATATTCATCGATATTTGCAATATCAATATTTTCCTTCTGATACTTTCATTTCGACATTTTTCTGTATCGACGAATATCGATATTTGCAATATCAATATTTTCTTTTCGACATTTTTCTATATCGATATTCATCAATATTTGCAATATTATTTATTTTACTGTTTTTTATTTATTTATTTTACTGTTTTGGAAATATCGACATTTTTCTATATCGATATTCATCGATATTTGCAATATCAATAATTACTTTCTGACATTTCCTTTTCGACATTTTTCTATATCGATATTCATCGATATTTGCAATATCAATATTTTCCTTCTGATACTTTCATTTCGACATTTTTCTGTATCGACGAATATCGATATTTGCAATATCAATATTTTCTTTTCGACATTTTTCTATATCGATATTCATCAATATTTGCAATATTATTTATTTTACTGTTTTTTATTTATTTATTTTACTGTTTTGGAAATATCGACATTTTTCTATATCGATATTCATCGATATTTGCAATATCAATAATTACTTTCTGACATTTCCTTTTCGACATTTTTCTATATCGATATTCATCGATATTTGCAATATCAATATTTTCCTTCTGATACTTTCATTTCGACATTTTTCTGTATCGACGAATATCGATATTTGCAATATCAATATTTTCTTTTCGACATTTTTCTATATCGATATTCATCAATATTTGCAATATTATTTATTTTACTGTTTTTTATTTATTTATTTTACTGTTTTGGAAATATCGACATTTTTCTATATCGATATTCATCGATATTTGCAATATCAATAATTACTTTCTGACATTTCCTTTTCGACATTTTTCTATATCGATATTCATCGATATTTGCAATATCAATATTTTCCTTCTGATACTTTCATTTCGACATTTTTCTGTATCGACGAATATCGATATTTGCAATATCAATATTTTCTTTTCGACATTTTTCTATATCGATATTCATCAATATTTGCAATATTATTTATTTTACTGTTTTTTATTTATTTATTTTACTGTTTTGGAAATATCGACATTTTTCTATATCGATATTCATCGATATTTGCAATATCAATAATTACTTTCTGACATTTCCTTTTCGACATTTTTCTATATCGATATTCATCGATATTTGCAATATCAATATTTTCCTTCTGATACTTTCATTTCGACATTTTTCTGTATCGACGAATATCGATATTTGCAATATCAATATTTTCTTTTCGACATTTTTCTATATCGATATTCATCAATATTTGCAATATTATTTATTTTACTGTTTTTTATTTATTTATTTTACTGTTTTGGAAATATCGACATTTTTCTATATCGATATTCATCGATATTTGCAATATCAATAATTACTTTCTGACATTTCCTTTTCGACATTTTTCTATATCGATATTCATCGATATTTGCAATATCAATATTTTCCTTCTGATACTTTCATTTCGACATTTTTCTGTATCGACGAATATCGATATTTGCAATATCAATATTTTCTTTTCGACATTTTTCTATATCGATATTCATCAATATTTGCAATATTATTTATTTTACTGTTTTTTATTTATTTATTTTACTGTTTTGGAAATATCGACATTTTTCTATATCGATATTCATCGATATTTGCAATATCAATAATTACTTTCTGACATTTCCTTTTCGACATTTTTCTATATCGATATTCATCGATATTTGCAATATCAATATTTTCCTTCTGATACTTTCATTTCGACATTTTTCTGTATCGACGAATATCGATATTTGCAATATCAATATTTTCTTTTCGACATTTTTCTATATCGATATTCATCAATATTTGCAATATTATTTATTTTACTGTTTTTTATTTATTTATTTTACTGTTTTGGAAATATCGACATTTTTCTATATCGATATTCATCGATATTTGCAATATCAATAATTACTTTCTGACATTTCCTTTTCGACATTTTTCTATATCGATATTCATCGATATTTGCAATATCAATATTTTCCTTCTGATACTTTCATTTCGACATTTTTCTGTATCGACGAATATCGATATTTGCAATATCAATATTTTCTTTTCGACATTTTTCTATATCGATATTCATCAATATTTGCAATATTATTTATTTTACTGTTTTTTATTTATTTATTTTACTGTTTTGGAAATATCGACATTTTTCTATATCGATATTCATCGATATTTGCAATATCAATAATTACTTTCTGACATTTCCTTTTCGACATTTTTCTATATCGATATTCATCGATATTTGCAATATCAATATTTTCCTTCTGATACTTTCATTTCGACATTTTTCTGTATCGACGAATATCGATATTTGCAATATCAATATTTTCTTTTCGACATTTTTCTATATCGATATTCATCAATATTTGCAATATTATTTATTTTACTGTTTTTTATTTATTTATTTTACTGTTTTGGAAATATCGACATTTTTCTATATCGATATTCATCGATATTTGCAATATCAATAATTACTTTCTGACATTTCCTTTTCGACATTTTTCTATATCGATATTCATCGATATTTGCAATATCAATATTTTCCTTCTGATACTTTCATTTCGACATTTTTCTGTATCGACGAATATCGATATTTGCAATATCAATATTTTCTTTTCGACATTTTTCTATATCGATATTCATCAATATTTGCAATATTATTTATTTTACTGTTTTTTATTTATTTATTTTACTGTTTTGGAAATATCGACATTTTTCTATATCGATATTCATCGATATTTGCAATATCAATAATTACTTTCTGACATTTCCTTTTCGACATTTTTCTATATCGATATTCATCGATATTTGCAATATCAATATTTTCCTTCTGATANTAATACTAATACTACTTTTAATCCTAATACTAATACTATTATAATACTAATACTACTTTTAATCCTAATACTAATACTATTATAATACTAATACTAATACTAACAGTAAAACTAATACTAATACTACTTTTAATCCTAATACTAATACTATTATAATACTAATACTACTTTTAATCCTAATACTAATACTATCATAATACTAATACTAATACTAACAGTAATACTAATACTAATAATAACAGTAATACTATGTATTAGTATTAATACTAACGCTAATACTACTTTTAATCCTAATACTATTATAATACTAATACTAATACTATGTATTAGTACGTACTATGTATTAGTATTAATACTAACGCTAATACTACTTTTAATCCTAATACTATTATAATACTAATACTAATACTATTATAATACTAATACTAATACTAATACTATTATTATTATAATACTAATACTAATACTA
>SMSR01015126.1:0-60829 GCA_019453355.1 Ceratina japonica | reverse complement strand
ATACATATACATATACAAATTTTAAGTCCGTCAGAGCGCCGCGTGTCATGAAAAGAGCAGTACGTTCACGATTCATCGAAATTATTTCAATCCATCTCCCTCGTACATTTAATTTATTCAATGTTTATGTCTATTTTGTCTACAAATTAATTATTTCAGCATTCTTTATTTATTATATATTTCACAATACATAGAAATATCGAAAGGACGCGTACCTCTCTATACGTTGACGTTACTTCAAGGCGCAAGAATGAACGTGGCCGGGATCTGAACCAAGGATCAATCGCGTGCACGTCGTGAAGTGACTGGAAGTGACTTTTGGTGTGGGTGATAATCGCAAGTGTAAAACATGGCTCTTAACCTCACAGTAAAAGTTCATCCTGTCGTTCTTTACCAAATAGTCGACGCTTACGAGCGTCGAAAAGCGGAATCCCATCGTGTCATCGGGACGTTGCTAGGTAATCGGACAAAAGGGTTCTACGAGACTCGTTGCCGATCGCAATATTGCAAGCGATGCCAACGAGCATGTTGACAACGCTTTTTAGTTGACGAATTGATGAAAGACACGATTGTCAATGTGATATTGATGTACAGGTACCGCGGAGAAGGGAATGGTCGAAGTTACGAACTGTTTTTGCGTACCGCACAAGGAATCCGAGAGTCAAGTAGAAGCCGATTTAACCTATGGAATCGACCTGTACGAGTTGAATCACAGGGTGAACGGGCAAGAGAATATCGTAGGATGGTGGGCGACCGGGATCGAGGTAATTTACAAATAAAAGTATATGTGATCGATTATGTACTAGCGATAATTTTAACAGGTCACAACGCATTCCTCTGTCATTCACGAATACTATGTCCGTGAGTGCAATAATCNCATGGCTCTTAACCTCACAGTAAAAGTTCATCCTGTCGTTCTTTACCAAATAGTCGACGCTTACGAGCGTCGAAAAGCGGAATCCCATCGTGTCATCGGGACGTTGCTAGGTAATCGGACAAAAGGGTTCTACGAGACTCGTTGCCGATCGCAATATTGCAAGCGATGCCAACGAGCATGTTGACAACGCTTTTTAGTTGACGAATTGATGAAAGACACGATTGTCAATGTGATATTGATGTACAGGTACCGCGGAGAAGGGAATGGTCGAAGTTACGAACTGTTTTTGCGTACCGCACAAGGAATCCGAGAGTCAAGTAGAAGCCGATTTAACCTATGGAATCGACCTGTACGAGTTGAATCACAGGGTGAACGGGCAAGAGAATATCGTAGGATGGTGGGCGACCGGGATCGAGGTAATTTACAAATAAAAGTATATGTGATCGATTATGTACTAGCGATAATTTTAACAGGTCACAACGCATTCCTCTGTCATTCACGAATACTATGTCCGTGAGTGCAATAATCCTGTTCACTTGACTGTTGACACAACGTTAGCGAATACTACTAGAATGGCCATCAAAGCCTATGTCTGTGTTCCATTAGGGGTGCCTAATGGAAAACAAGGTTCTATGTTCACACCAGTTAAAGTACAAGTATGTTTTACATAGTTCACTATTTTATGCTAGATACGTTATGTAGGATGTAACTATTAAAGGCTGGTTATTCACAGATTACGTCGTATGAGCCAGAAGTTGTTGGACTACAGTTATGTTCCAAGACTCAGTTAGCGGCACATGCTCAGATAACTGGTGCAAAAACGGCAGGGGGTATAGAACCAATGATGGATCTGTCTCAAATAGCAGAAGCCAGTGCTAAGCTTTCTTCTATGCTGGAACAAGTTCTAGTGTACGTCGACGACGTGCTGAGCGGCAAACAACCGCCAGACAATCAGGTATATTTAATCACCGAACGCTGTCTATATTTTATTTCTCGTGAATTTCATAATATCGATTTGTTTAGGTCGGTCGTGCCCTTCTAGACATGGTACATTCCGTACCGAAAATGTCGAGCGATCAATTTGACGAAATGTTCAACAGTAATGTGAAAGATTTGTTGATGGTCGTCGCGCTTTCGCAGTTGATAAAGACGCAGCTTCAACTCAACGAGAAACTCACGTTGCTCACGACTCTATGAAACTAATTCTGTAATATGGTTTTATAAATAAAACAAGATTTTTCAAGAATAACAAGAATTTTGAAGTTCGTATTTTCTTTATTCATCTTACCTCTACGTTAGTGTGAAAAATAATAAATATAAAATAAATACCGTATAGATACAAATGTAAATTTAACAATTATGATACGCTACTTCTGTAGCAAACGAGAATAGAAGTATCTTTGGATTAGACAACGTCTCAGGCTTCGTAAATCGGCGAGCTGTCTCTTCGATTGTCTATCAAACTAACCCAATCTGGAACTCTGTCCAATTTCAGATAATTCTCTTTCGTCAGGCACCTCAATGGTAAATCGACACTCCCAAATATAGCACCGCCCAGCCACGCTGTGTAATTCGGTTTGCTCGGAGCGGTATGAAACTTGAACCCATGAATCTTCAATTTATCCGCATAATAATTGCTTTTGACGAGAGTTAAGAGCTCGGATTTGAGACGGCTCGCAAAGCCCTTTGTCATCGTCGTGCCACCAATTAAGAGTATATTTTCTGCTAAAACTTGTCTGGTATCTATTGGGCACTGCAAACGACAGACACAGTTATTTTATAAGACGAAAGAAACAGTAGAGAACGGTCGTGCCTGAAATATACCTTTATAATAGCGTCTAAAATCATTGTAGGTATACTGAGATTATCATTGTCTCTCTCCCATAACATTTCAAATGCTTTCTCCCTGACTTCTCCGGGTACATTGATACTTTTAACTCCAGGATATTTAACTGCCGGAGGAGGCTCAGGGGCTTGTGGCGTGTCCAGTTTGACGGACCTCTCGAGCGAAGTGACAAAGCACGTTCGTACTTTTATCTCTTCCGCGAGTTTCTCCGTGATATCTACGTCGGGATTCAGTTCCTTCAGAGACTTCATTAAATATCTATCGTAAAGGAACGTGCTTCTTTAAAACACTGTAGAATAAATATTACACATGGTATAAAATATTGAATTTACTCATGTACGACTTGGCTACCCAACGGGAGGACCTGCCATGCCTTCAGAATCTGTGCGCCCTCGAAAACTGGAATCAGAGTTGCTTCCTTGTATCCGACGTCCAGTACTAAAGCCGAACTTACACCCAAAGTACTGATAGTTCCCAAGTGCGTAGACAGCAGCAGTAAGGATCCGATTTCAAAGTGTCTAAACAAAACTCTCGCCAACGTTTCCTTGAATTCTGTCGGAGCTAACAGAGATTCTAAAACGAGTATCCGAGAATCCTTCGGACTTATCACGACGTGTCTATTTGCGAGAAATGCCGAATTACAATATGAAATTGAATATTGCGACGAACGAAATCAAAGGATCTGCACCTGAGGAATAGAGCGTGAAGGAATTCGACGAGTAACTGATATAAATCGCTCGTGTCTTTGTAATCATAGATCCTCCTAAATACTTTAGTCTCTGGACACTTGATTTCCGTCTTTATTATACCGCGTGGAGTAGGTTCACCAGCCCAACCGAATCTGGTTGAAAATTACCAATGAACGATACTAACGTCAGGAAATGTCATATGTAAATATAGCCGTACGCACTTTGTGTATGCACTGCCTATATCCAATATCACCATTTGTTTGCCCGGAAGAAATCGGACACCTTCGTAGCTGCGAAGCATTTTGACCAGTAATACATAAATGTCTCGAGTCGAATGGTCAGTCGTCGGTCTTCTTCAATGGTCGATGGATTTAATTTACTCTCACACGGATTTAGGAATCTGTGAATTTCCACCTTCACTGTTCAGCAGTTCCACCGTAGCAGACAAGAACCTACAGCACGTCCATTTTATTTCGTAAATCTAGAACGCTTAGTTCGCGACTTCATCCGCTAAATGGTGCCCATATGGTGCCACACGTTCAAATACCAGACATTTTACTATTTATTTCACGTTAGTGGATAGACAAGAACTGAATATTAATAATAAACATAAAGACAAAGAAAAAAAAACTGTGTGCGGCGTAAGATTCAATCGCGCGACGTGCCGCTATCAAAACACTTACGCCACTTCACCAGCGTGACGTCGAGGACAGCGGCAGATAATACTGTACATAATCCTGGTATGTAACTTTAATTATTTGTATCTCGCAAAGTATTGAATAATTACGCTTAATATTTGACGTACATCAATTTGGACACGTATACTACCATACCACAAAAAATCATAAAAATCGGCGTCGACCATGTCGGAACCTTCCCTTGTGAGTGTGTCAATACTGTAAATTACAAATTTGCTGTAGATGATACAATGACGAGCGAAATGAATCCAGAACGCGAGGATACGCTGCCTTCCGAGCAGAGTTTCGACTCGAGCAGAAGCGACCCGAGCAGAAGTTACCAGCGCAGAAGCCTGCGTCATCACTTGGCGAACAATATGTATTTCAATTATGTGGTGACAGGAGCTACTCACTCGACGTTCGTCTCCGATCGCAACAACAACGTCATAACGACGCCACCAAACTTGAGGCGCACAGCGTGTTGAAGAAGAACGAAGCAAAGACTTTCTCGAATGGGACTGTCAATTTTAACTTCTGTTGATCCAGAGAATCGTTTGTACTTATAAGTTGAGTTTGTCCGACGTGTATATACATGGTACCCGAAGAGGAGAGACTGTGCTCAAGCTTTAAGACGTGCTACATTAATTAAATAAATCGCGAGAGAAGATTAAAAACGATCGTAGTCCGATAGATCACTGTCGTATAGCGTTTAAAGGTATAAGATGATGAAATAAAATGTAAGAAAGTGAAACTGGTCTCTTGAACGCAACACGATCGTCCTCTATACGGAAAGCCGTGCAATCTCATGACTCTTCAGTAATCTCGTAGTTGTAATTGATCTAAACAATTTTGCGGAAAAGTAATGAATGTAAAATGTACAGTTGATGAGCAGAATATTACAATACGATAATAGTTGATGAGTGAGTGTTTAGTAAATACTTTTATTCAAACATGGTATAATGCATTACAACGTATATATTGATTAGTACAAAGAAAAATATTCGAAACACGAAATATATTGGATCAGCGAAAAGCATTGTCGACATGAAATTTATATGTTCTCACACGCGCAGGAAACTAATCGTGTACACTCTTCGTTCGTTACCATCGACAGAGATCAATGTCAACATTATTTCGTGCAACCGTCCTATGAGCGGTGAAATGTGAATATTCATTGGAATGTTTTCCGTGGAGGGTCTCACGTCTGAAACACCGTTTGCGTAGTAAAACAGTGTGCGGGATATCCTTTTTTAATTTCGATCCACTGTGGGACGATGATCGAAGTATACCAACCGTTTATCGTGAACGTTTTGGGATAATTAAGGATATGGGATGACTCGGAGATCGTCACGTTGTAAGTGACCGTCGCGTCAAATATGTGAGTGAATTCCATAGCCGCGGAGTCCGCGCTGTCTCCCATCAACCATCGAATCAAACGTAATCCGATGTGCGTGTCTTCGTCGCATAACAACAAACGTGAAAATTAGAATCTTAATGAAAGGGCTTCACATTGTTTTATAACGCTTTCGAGAGTTTGGCATGCTCACGTACCTAGGTACCGAGACCAGAACAGTCGCTCTTTCGGATCGAGAGTCTTTTGGAACATGTGACCGACGCAACTCCAAAGTTGCGTGTTCCTCGACGGTATCGGTATGGCCAGATTCAACGGGCACATCTCGTGATAGTCCTGGTCCGTGCAAATACATTTTTCTACCTGTTCGTCCCACTCGACCACGATGTCGTCGGTCAACGTCGTCTGCCAATGCGTATTTATCTGCGGCGAGCAAAGTACACGCGTCGAGACGTACGCAGAAAAAAGTCTTCGGTCGCAAATATACCTGGATGATGAAGTCGCCTATCTTCGATTGAAAAATGATCCAAAAACTCCGATGACTCGGAGTGATACACGCCACCGTGACCGACAAAGGAGCTTGCATCGTGTCCTCTTTGACCACGATCGACTTTTGATTTATGAACAATCGCCTTGGTATTTTTCTCAAGCTCAACTCAGACCATCGCGTCTGCTTCAGGATACCTATACAGCACCGAGATTTGTTTGGTTTATTCTAGACTCCAAAGATCGACGAACGTACTCGGTTTGGTCGGACGTTCCTCGGACATCCAAATCTCGTATTCGATCGAATTTTCGTATTGCACGTTGATCGTCAGGACCCTGTCGACCACTTGATACAGTCTGCTGGATATCGTGTATTCGTTCGAAACTCCCAAACTGTCGGCTTGGCCTTCCAATATGAACACTTGATTCCTGGCAAAGTTGGGACCGATCGTCGACCCGCAAAACAACAGATAAGCTGTCGCAGAGGACGCGAAGATACTGAATATCACGAACAATCGAACGCCTCGACAATCAATATCGTGTTACCTTTCGTTTTCTTAATTTTATTCGCGTAAAAATGTATTTTCATCGCTGTGCTCTCGTGTGCGTTCAGGTGCATGATCGGATTCGTGGTCGCGGCTTTGAAGAAGTCGTGGTTGTTACCGAAGAACATTATTAAGAAGCTGACGCTGTGATTAGTCGGGTTCGTGAAACTTATTTGCCTCGTCACGGTCTCCGATAAAGCGCAGCTGAATTTAATCTACGAATTCATACGAGACGAGATGAGAGAAGATGAGGAGATCTCATCCGACGAGACACGACCTTCCCGGAGACAAAGGACCTTTTACCTTGGTCCTCGGGGTGTAACTCGGAAGCGTGTTGAACAGATACGTGACCAGCATCAGCATTTTAACGCAGTTCGGGTATACGATCTCCAGTGGCGATATAACGAAGCCGAGGCGTATTTTCCTCCATGCGTTCACCACGCATACAGCGTTGTGCAACGACTGTAATATTGAGACAGACATTACGCGTCGTTGCGCCAAGTCGGTAGCCAAATAACAGAGAACGCCAGGTGGGTCAGGGCGTGTACGTACTTCCTCGTAATTTCGCGGCTGAATATAACAGTTGGACAGATAATCCTCGACGACGAACGGGCAGTAGGAGGCCGTGACCGTGATCAGCACGACGGAGTCGGACAAGTCCGTGTCGAAGTTTTCGACTTTACGCTCTTCTGCCACATCTTTCGTCTCGTTCGGGTTCAATATTATNTATAACGAAGCCGAGGCGTATTTTCCTCCATGCGTTCACCACGCATACAGCGTTGTGCAACGACTATAACATTGAGACAGACATTACGCGTCGTTGCGCCAAATCGGTTGTGTACGTACTTCCTCGTAATTTCGCGGCTGAATATAACGGTTGGACAGATAATCCTCGACGACGAACGGGCAGTAGGAGGCCGTGACCGTGATCAGCACGACGGAGTCGGACAAGTCCGTGTCGAAGTTCTCGACTTTACGCTCTCCTGCCACATCTTTCGTCTCGTTCGGGTTCAATATTATGCGGCGATCGGTCATCCACTCTTTCGTTCGTTCCTCATCGTAATGACCGCGCAGCCAAGACAGTAAGAACAGTTCTGCGACGGAATAATTGTTGCTGGGTAACTTGTAAGACAGTTCGGCGTTGATGTTTCGCATGATGCTCTCGTGGGCCTCGAAATGTTTACGGAAGCTAGAGATTCGGAGCGTAAAAGATTTCGATTCTTAACGTTTCGTTTCTCAACTGAAAATATATATCGTTCTTATATGATATATTTTTATCGGGAGATCGTGCGAACCTCATTAAGGACGGGACGGCGGCGGACGATCGTTGGAAGGTGGATCGTCTGGACATGGGCAAGGGGGAACTGTCTTCGCTGAGCTTCTTCGCGCGAATCCGCGACAAAACGAAGCATTTAAACGTTTGTAATATTACGTCCAGCCAGCACTGCTTGCTTCGAGCCTCGAACTTCCATTGCGGCAATTTCTCTTGCCCGGACTCCATCGAGACGTGAGATTTTCGAATCTGTAATTTATTAAGAATTCTTATTCCGTCTAGTATATAGAGATATATATCTAGTATATAGAGACGTGTTTACTTTCGAACGCGTGCTTTCCATCAGCAGGACATAGTCGTCGTAGTGTATCAAGTATTGCGCCGAAACGTGGCACAAGTGAGCCCCGTGATTTATCAAGAAGTTGAGAATATTGTCGTAAAGAGTCAACACACAATTCGCTCTCTCGACTTCCTTCTTCGGCAGATTCTTGCTACTGCGAGAACAATCGTTATCAGAGAACACAACGCAAACGAATCCGTCTTTCGATATAATATTACGGTATCGTCTGATATTAAAATTTAGATAAAATTTAAGAAATTTAATTATGCACACATTCTGTTCGTGATCGCACTTACAATTTTCCAATGGAACTCTCGATCGCCGGTCCTACCAGAGACTCGAGCGCGCCTATATAAGACAGGTTCAACTCCGGAGCCATACGACTCGTAGCTTTGAACTGCACCGGCTTCCTCGAATAATACTTAGACAGCGACATCGTGACACCGCTGAGGATCACCGGGTAGAAATTGAACTTGAAAGGCCCACTGTACAACCATTCCTCCGCGGCTTTTACGGTCTGATTCATGTAGATCTCGTACTCGCTGTAGAAAGCCGGGGTCAAAGTCAGCTGATGGAAATCCCGAGTCCCGAGGGGACTTACTCGTGTCCGTCTTCGACGGGGAAGTACGGGTATTCGAGTACTTCGAAGACTTCCTCGAATATACTCGACGCTGATTTTATCGAACGCTCCGAGCTCTGCTTCTCCACCTTCTTGTCTGCTTCGCTCTTCTGAACGTCGTTTTGATGATCGGTCTTTTCCGGCGTGCCGTCCGAATCGAGCGTAGTATGTCTGAGCTTGGTCTCCATCAGTCTTTCGGCCGAGTCTTTGCTCTTTCGTCCGAAGTACGACAGAATGCTTATCCTCGGTGCCGAGTGTTGCCTCTGAAACGACGACAAGAGAGCTCGAGAATAATCCTTCGGCGTATTTAAACAGACAGTAAATTCTAATTCGAACGTCGTACGCTTCGCGGTGAATAGACGTCGTAGTCCTCGTCGTCGGACATGGTGTCGGAGATGCGGGACATCGACTTCTCGAAACTCATCAACCACTGGAAGTCAACGATCGGATTCCTCAGGTACGTGTGCGTGGTCAACAGACAGTTGTCCGCGGTGGCGTAGACGTAGACCACCGAGCAGGCGGCGACGTCGACGCCGTTGGAGAACTCGATCGCGGTCCGAAACGAGACGGGCGTCTCGCTCTTGAACACTACTCTGACGTTCAACTCCGAAGACCTTGTGAAAAACAGATTCGTCGTACGAATTGTCGTCGCGTTCGCGTTCGCGTCGACGGTCACTTACTCGGCGGAAGTCGCGCGGTCCGTGTCAATGAAACTGACGGACAGACAGTCTGTGGTGTAGAAGCCGCTGTGGCACTCGGGTGGCAATACCCTCGCCGCGATGCTCGTGTCTTTGTCGACGTGCTTTGTAACGAGCGAGAACTTCTTCTCGGTCGGCGTGTTCAGTGGCACCGGCATGAAGTAGATCTCCGGAAACTCGGCTTGTATCTTGGTGACCGGGTAATCGCCGACCAGAGACAGTTTGTTGAACATCTCGCCGTCGAGTTCGTCGCGGACGTATATGGGCGCCTCGAGCGTGAAGTGGCCCCTCGTCCTCGGGTGAAACTCCAAATTGAAGCAAGTCTTCTCTCCTGGTTCCAGGGAGCACTGGACGCAGTCGACGGCGACGATCGGCTCCTTGCCGCCGGTCCATCGGAGGAAGAACGGACAGACGACGGTCGCAAAGTTCCTAGTGTCTATTTGGACGGATCTCTCGTCGCGCGAATAGCGATTTTCTATGTAGAATTCCTCCGCGATCTTCAATACGAAACTGTGTGGCTTATTCTGTGCTTCCCGGACTTTCTATCATTGAACGCTTACGTTGTTCTCCGAGACGCTGAACTGGAACACTAATTTGTTGAAGAAGATCACGTGTCCGGCGACGGTGCAGTCGATGGACATCGTCACCAGCTTCGGAGGTAACTTCTGTAGAACGAATTCAGGGGCATCGTAATGTCCTTTGAATTGCTTCAAGTATTCCGTAGGCTTCAGAGTCCTGGAGTTTATCATGTTCGCCGGGCCGAGGATGTCGTTCAGGACTAACGGGAGGTAGAACGCGTAGCTGGCCAAGTCGATCGGCTCGAAGTGGAGGTGATAGTCGCGGCTCGCGCCCGCCGCGATAAACGTGCTCTCGATGTCCTCTGACTCGTAGAAATCAATCAATTATTACAATCACATCGAAATGAAATTAATAAAATTGAATCCCGATTATTGAAGGTGTGGAACGTCGTGATTCGAGTATTACCTAAAGCGGGATCTTGCCTTCGCGAGGAAAGGGACAGCCAAAATTCTGGATACTCTTCCAACGAGAAGTTCAGCTTGACGAGAGTTGTCCCGATGTTGCTCGCGGTTATCACGTAATGTTGATACGCGGACGCGCTTATACGTCGGAGATTTATAGAAGACGGGTGCAGTTTTAATTGCGGAAATGGCACGGTGCCGACGATCTTTACTAGGAGACCCAACTGCTTTTGTATGGTCACGCGGACCACCGTGACGAAGCGACAGCAAACGGCGAATTTCAGAGTGATCTACGACGTTCGCCACTTTGAGCGTAATAATTACACTGCGGATTTTTATGCGATCTCAAAAATTGGGACCTGCCTCGAGCGCGGCGACTCCGCGAGGTTGCAGCACTCCGTGGAGAGGCTTGACGACGCACCCGTGCATCAGACTCCCCGAGTCCACCTCGTACTCGACCTCGATAAACTCGAAATTACGCAGCAAGGCGACCGTCTTCGACGGCAAGTTGAGCGGTATCTCGCCGACGTCTATGCTGTCCTTGACGAAGCCGGCCTTCGGCGTTGGCAGTGGTATGCTCAGTCGAATGNCTTATACGTCGGAGATTTATAGAAGACGGGTGCAGTTTTAATTGCGGAAACGACACGGTGCCGACGATCTTTACTAGGAGACTCAACTGCTTTTGTATGGTCACGCGGACCACCGTGACGAAGCGACAGCAAACGGCGAATTTTAGAGTGATCTACGACGTTCGCCACTTTGAGCGTAATAATTACACTGCGGATTTTTATGCGACCTCAAAAATTGGGACCTGCCTCGAGCGCGGCGACTCCGCGAGATTGCAGCACTCCGTGGAGAGGCTTGACGACGCACCCGTGCATCAGACTCCCCGAGTCCACCTCGTACTCGACCTCGATGAACTCGAAATTACGCAGCAAGGCGACCGTTTTCGACGGCAAGTTGAGCGGTATCTCGCCGACGTCTATGCTGTCCTTGACGAAGCCGGCCTTCGGCGTTGGCAGCGGTATACTCAGTCGAATAGTGATGTAACTGCTACTCTCGCATTTCATCGTCAATTCCGTACAAGTGGCCCTTCTCACGTCGGGCTTGTAATAGATGTAGGTGAAGAGCGTGGCGTCTCCGCGGACGACGCCCGACAGCGGTTCGACGAAGAAGCAACAAGTGCTCGGCACTTCCCACCTGCGTTCCCGGCGCGAAATCGACGTTCAGCGTTCAGAACAAAACTCTACTCTGACCTGAGCTCCTCTTTAAACGAGTCGGTCTCACCGGAAGTAAGTTCTCGCGTTCAGTTTGTTCCTGATCTGAACGGCGTGGTCCATCGGTTGATAGATCTCTTCTTTCAGCCAGTCTCTGCCGAAAACGATTTCCCGCGTGTCCAGCGAGAATTGTTTCTCGACGATGTCGGCTGTGACGCCGAGCTCGAACGAGTGATTGTCGTTGATGATATAATCGATGTAGCCGTTGAACTTGCCGAGGTGATGCGCCCGGAACTCGACCAGCCGCTTGACTATCGAGCCCGGCGGCAGGATGATCAGATTTCCCTCTGGGAAGTTGATGCATCTGGAGGACAAGCTTGTCAAGCGGATCATGATCGGGAAGTCGTTCAGATTCTCGGCGATCAGTTGCCGATAATTATGGCTCCTCGGGACGACCTACAATGTACTCTCTTTAATTGTACAGCTCGAGACAATGATTCCTGACCAGGAATCATCTTTTTAATTATACAATTAATGTGTATATTTAATATACTTATTAATTATTAGTATATTGTATAATTAATTGTATATTTGATGTTCGTCGATCGTTACCATTCCGAAAGCGAAGAGGCTGGGATACATGCGTACGTTGTATATCTGCAACGGGGACAGAGGTATCAGCACCTCGGTCCCGGTCTCGAGTATCTCGACCTTCTCCTTGAAATAGGTCGCGCAGTCCACTACGTCCGAAACATTTTTATACTTCCACTTGGGAACGTGAACGGTCTTCTCTTCGACTCCGCTATCGAACTTATCTATAACAACTTCTTCTTTCGGTTTAATCTGACGAAACATCGGTGTCGGATAGAACCGTGAGAAATCGTTAGAAGTTCGGTAGGACTTACTGCGACCTTTGGCAGCGATCGTTTCCTTTGCGTTACTTTCGGAAATCGATTCGAGTCTGCAAAATACCAGACTGACACGAAACTGCGTAGAAAAATGCACGGGGCAACGTTAAACCGACGACGATCGTTCCGAGACATCGTTTACCTCCGTACAGGAGCGCGTAATCGGTGAAGATCGTTCTCCCCTCCGACAGACAGGATTTCTTCTTGGTGACGACCAGCTTCACGCTCACCGTGCACCGAACGGAGTAACTTCCCACCTTGATCTTCGTCTGGCGCCTGGTCTTCGTCGACTCGCAGGAGTCCGCTACGGCGTCGAAGTAAATTTCGAACGACGACTCAACTGCGAAAATCGGCGATCTCAATCTACTCGAATATACTTTTGCCGCCGAGATCGAAGCGGTACCGTTCTCCTTTCCTCTGACTTTCAGGAGCAATTCTATCGAGCCCGACGGTTTCAGGACGGTCGTCTCCGGGTAGCAACGGGCCGACGCGTTGCGCACGTACCGGCACAGCAAGGGTGCGAACTTGAGCGGGTTCGAGACGCGGACCACGCGCTGGGAGTCTTGGCCGATGCACAGTTCGCCGAAGTAGAGGATGTCCGGCTCGAAACCCAGGCGGGCCTCTTCCGCCTCGCCGTGAAGGCAAAGCCTCACAACGTCGTTCAACACCGAGTCCGTGCTAGACTCGGAGCTCGAGGACGAACTGTCGTCGCCTATGATCGGCACGTGCTCTGTTCCAACATGCGAAAACCTTACTCGCGACGTCGTGACAGGAATATAAGGAAAAATGTATGTATCGTGACGAGAATAGATGGAAAGGAAGATACCGATGTAAGAGACTAGACTGTATCGGTACTAACGCTTGCGGTGGAGAGTAGTTTCCGCCAGCGCCTCCTCTTCCGCCACTTCAGCTTCTCCTACATTTGTTTATAATTCATTCATTCGTTTAATTATTATTTATTTATTCGGCGTGTCGTAGACGAAGATTTTCGACATAGGATTACTCAAGATGTCCTTCTTCTCGGTGACGTGTACTCGGACGATTCTCAGGAAGGCCATGAAATCGTTCTCTCGCCTGTCCGATTTCTCCTTCAACTTCTCTCGCCACAGCATTAAACTGTACGTCGGCGCGAAGCTACGTTTCGTTCAATACAACTTCTATTAACGCGGAGAACTTTTTCCCAAATAAGATTCTCGACGAAATGGACACTGGATCGAACTTACCTCACTTCAAAAATGATACCTTCGAACGGCCCTATGCGACCCTGTATCGGTCGGATTTGGAAGGCACTGTACACGGGGTACTTTTTAGGATCGATGTCCTACAGACACAAAAATTATACCAATCAAGGCAGTCGAACATAGGAAACGTGAAATCGTTACCCGAATGCACTTGATTTCGTTGTCGATCTCGCCCAGGACCACGTAGCTCGCCACTTGAGACGAGACGTTTCTCAGAACGAACGAGTCGTACTTGCGGGTGTTAGCGACGGTCTGCGAGAAGTCTATAAGAGTGAAGTCGCCGGTCGCGTTCGGGTGGTAAATCACCAGCTTCGGTACGATCACTTCCAATTTGAAGGGGACGCGTATGTTGGGAACGGACTTGATCCTGAGAACGAGACCGACTCTTATCGCGGTCTCTGTTTAATTGTTCGTGATCGATCGCGTTTACCAGAATTCGCTGAAGAACGTGCCCTCGTTCAAGCCGATCAGCTCGACGGTGAGTTGAACGGGCCTGTTGGGCCTGACGATTCCGCGCATCGGCTTCACCGTGATCTCTAAGTCGTTCGTGCCCAGATCGATCGAGAACCTATACATGTATACAGATGTTAAGTTTGAGATCTCGTTTCGCGGTCGAAGGGATCCCGGACCTGGTGCTCTTGCCACCCTCGTTCTTCAGGGTCAATACTTTGATCCCGGCGGAGTAGTCGATGTCGACGATACCGAAGTCCAGCGATTTCGGCTCGACGCTGATACCTTCGACTAACAATTTGCAAATCACCAGATAGTCGATGATCCTCCCGTTAATTTCGATCGGGATCATCGCGCGTAAGAAAGACGGACGTTTGAAGGAATACACCACGGTCGAGCGTACGGAGAGGCCAGGATTTACCATTACCCCCTTTATCAGACTTTTTACCTGAAATGCCTGTAAGACGAGATTTGTAAATAATACTTTTGCTCCTCTCGCCAAATCCGTAGAAAGTTCTGTGTCTAAATTCATTGATAGGTAACGAAGCATCGCGTCGAATTGACCGGAAATCGTACGCACCGCGATTTGTTCGGCTTACCATTGAATTGGGTTGATGAACCTTGACGAAAGCCGGTTTACTGCCTGTATTTTTTATAGTTATGTTCTGGTGGCACGTGATCCCTTCGCTGGCCTCCGCGAATTCGATGAAACTCGGAAAGATGTGAACGTCATCGTGCGACACGTCTAATATTTCGTCAATCGAATTCGGTATGTTCTGAATCTCGACACCTTCTTGTATCAGCACGATCGAACTCCTCGATTCGAACTCGGATTTGTAGGTTTTAGTTGATTATAGGCTGGAGAAATCTACTGCACGTTAATATTTTTGTCTAATACCTCGGACCTACGAGCTGGTTTCCCAGGTTCCGAAATAGATCCCATTTCGTACGGGAGGGCGAATGAAATTCATTTACGAATAATAAATCAAATCATATAACCGTATTTTATTTACGACGACAGAACGATGATATAGTCTGTCTTCTTTTGTTCAGGAGGCCAAGTAATATACTCGGAGTAAATTTGAGTGTTGAACATCTTTTTACATTTTTTATGGATGATTCGTTCCCCAGTCGCTGATCGCGATTGTTATTCCAAGGAAATTGGATTTGGTCAAGGATCGCGAAATAAAAATGCTTTCATTCGTTATTGTTCATTTATTGAATGCAGTCATGTTTACTATAGATTGATTCTGATTTTTACAACAGATTGATTCTGATTTTTACAACAGATTACAATTGGATTCAAAACTTTCGAAAACAATCCTGTTTTGCTAACGCATTCTTGATACGATTCTTTCTTTGTCGGTCCACCTTCCTTGTTCATGCTCAAATTGTTCTTTACAAATCTCAACGAGAGAACGATAACGCTATCGAATAAATCTTTTCTACAGGACGAGGAATCTTGATCGTTCGTTCACAGATCAAAAATCATTATATACAATTGTACAGTAATACTGTAAACGCTTAAATATTGCGTACAACGCGGGCGAGTAAAAATTTTACAATCAATGAACATCGTTACATATAATACAGTCTTTTTTACAGAGTTTTATCGTATTGCGATAGAAACTTATTCCTGCTCGACACAATCGTTACTGAACGTATGTACATACAATATGCGATGTAACCAACGTTACAGTCTCCACGCGCGAAAGTGGGTCGGAGGGAATGATACAATTGTTCGATCAATTTCAGGTGCACTATTTTACAATTATTTTAACAACGTTTTCCCGTACAATCAGTAGTGTTACATAATTGAGCATCGTTCCGATTAATCAATTAGCCGTCAGATCGCTGTCCGACTGATTGTGAGAGTTCAACTTCTCCCTTCTCACCACGTATTCGACATAACAGAACGTAACGGTGCCGACGACGATTGATATCGTCAAAATGAGCAGTTGTATATGTAGGCCCAGGACGTTGCTGTACGCGAAGCTTATTGCGGCCGCGACCGACTGGCAGAACTTGAACAGCGCGAAAGCCGGCGCGCTGTTCTGTACAAAAATCGACCCTAGCATCGAGTAGATCTGAGTATTGAAGCAAGCGTCGCCGAAGCCGAGGGCGAGGCTTCCGGCCAACGCCAGCACCGACGAGGATTCGATGAATCCCACGTTGTCGGTGTCCCTGACGGGCGAGTCGTCCGGCAGGTTGATAAAAATGGTAATGAAAGCGAAGAGGTGGACGCAGAACCCGGTGATGATCACCGACCACACGCCGCAAACGCGAGAGACCTTCGACGCGAAGATACCGAAGAGGGCTCCTCCGACTACTTCCCCGACGCCGATGAGTATACCGGAGAGACCGACTAAACTCTTCCGGAGCTCGCCCAGCGACTTGGTGAAGCCGATGCACGACGAGTAGACTCCGGAGTAGAAGGTCAGTACTAACCCGGTGTATATGAACGTCAACGACAACAGGAGCATTTTCGGGGTAATGAAGAGGGAGAACGCGTCGAGGAAGGCGTTCCAGGCGGCCAACAACGGTCTGCCCCTCGCGGGATCCGGGATCCTCAGTTCTTTGTCCGCGCTCGAAACGCCTTCGGCCTCGCCGAGGACCAACGCTCGCGACGTCCTCCTCAACAAGGCCAGCGCGCACGTACCGAAAACCGCTAGTCCCGTAAGAACGCCGAAGACGAGGGTCCTCTTCGACGCGCTAATAGACTCCCGGAACACGATGTAAACGAAAAGATTCCCGACGAACATCGACGATTGAAAGATCGCCCAAAATATTCCGCTGTTGCGGGACATCGTGTCCGCGTCGCTGTTCTCCGTCAGGTACTGGCCGTGCCCCGTCCATATCAAAGCGGCCCCGACGCCTAACAAACACGAGGCTACGTAGAGGAGGATCTTCTGCGGCCAGAGGAAGATCCCTATGAAAATTACGTAGCAGCAAGCGCCGGTAAATATAGAGAATCTTGGTCCCGTCAACGAGATGTACGACGGTGCTAACCAGTTGCAAGTGGCGAACACCGCGTAGATAATCGCTAAGCTAGTGTACGCCTCGCCGGTGAAGTTCGGTGTCTCAATGTTAATACTCTCTAGCACCGTTTTCTGCACAGAAAATAAGCCCGTGATACATAGCAGACCGTTTCGGAACGCTGTTTACTCTATATGAGTGTGAACCGTTAATCCTCTCAGATTAATTCTTATCCGCGTCTGCGTTTTTCTCGTACGAATATCAATTGATACAGCGGTGGAGATGATGGAATGAAAAAATTAATTCTCAAGTGTAATTAAAAAAACTTTTATCGGGGAGAGAGATATTCCTTACGACTGTCTGGAAAAAAATATATGTTTACGAGCGCGAATGTATAAAATAATGATTTTATCGCGAGAATAATATACAGTTGCCTCGTGGGTGTTATAGTTTCGATTCATCTGTACGTAGTAAGTCAACGAGCAAACGAGATAACGTTTGTGATAAGGAGCACTGACACGCCAAACGGGAAACTGAACATTTATTAATACAACAACAAAATCGTGTAAACAATAACTGTTTGCTTTTATGCATATAATTGTTAACTGGGTTATACGATATTCTCGAGTATCACTCGTCTCGAGTGAAATCGACACGAGCTATCAGCGTTTAACAATTGACCGATATTTCTTAGATAAATCGAACTTGACTGGATTTTAGATACGTCTCGGACATGGGATTAATATAGATTAATACGCCATAATTACAGATCTCTATCATTAACAGTTTCTAAAAAACGATTTAATTAGACGTAAGTTTTCTGAATTCTTTTTCCTGAGGAACTAGAAATCCTACATTCGTTGTTCCTTGCGTTATATATTTAATGTATTCCTGCATTAAAATATAAAGCTTGTTCGATATTCGTCAAGTTTGTTTGTGACACATTATTATAAACAATGAATTTTCGACCTGTAAATAAAAAATCAAGAAATCTGCAAATATAAAATTGACAATATATGTACATGATTTATCTATACAAGCGATTTCCTATCAGTGGTCACTCGGGAAAAAGAATTTAATCGCACAATACGTGTCAGGAGTCAGGAATTTGTAATAGATTGGAGTCGAAATATGTAGGAAATTAATTCATTAAACTCGGCAAGTCAATCCTGTCCTGCAATTACTTTCACTCACTGACATTTGTAAGAGAGATACTCCGTATTTAACGTATACTTAATTACACTAGTTTTCGAATGAGATACGCGTTTTCAGGCGATATAGACAACGACTACTAAACTAAAGAATGCGGCGGTTTTCAGTGAAAGTGGCCGAGGTCACGCGTGTCCTATTACTTCTGCTTTTACACGTGTGCCAGCTTGTTGTTATTACAAAAAGAGATTAAGAAATATCTTACATCATAATCATCATGATCATAACAGATCGAAAATCATTTCTCGAAGATCTTATAAATCGATAATTACAAAAATGAATTTCGTTGGCGCGCGACAATGCAATTACATGTCGTATTTTACGTGCTATTTGTTTTGGACAGTGACACACCGTCGTAACGCGCGGAGGGAAGACGGAAGTAATTGAGAACGTAAAAGGGAATGAAAAATCGTGACACTTACCTCGATATTGCCCATTGTTTGAAATGCTGTAAACACGAGCATAAAACCCCAACTTAATAACATCACGTTTAGAAAATTCTTGTCTATCCTCATGGTGAACGCGTTAAAATACACGGGCAAAAGAAAATTAATAGAAAACGTTAAAACGAGTTGTATGTAGGTTTATCACTCCGCTCGTTTTTGAAATCGCGTACGAATCGCGTATCAATCAGATATAAACAGATGGTCGCGGTTCGCGACGTCGGTAAGGAACGAAGTCTGACGTGCGATTGCCAACACTACGTAATTCCCTTCTCTCTCGGCCGATGTGATTCGAAGTAATTGTCGAAATAGTACAATATGGTGAATTATCGATCACATGACGCGTTTCGCGTCGCGATACCTTAGATATCGATATATCGATACCTGCGAACACACACGCGTATACGACGTGCATGCATATATGCACATTTATCTACCGCAATAGCACCCACACTGTGGTGCGCACAGGTTATGGATCGTGGCATTTATTTAATTGCCCTAAGCATATAGTAACATTTTATTTTCTAAAGACGACGAGACAATGCGTACAAAGAATGATCCTTATTCCTTTATTAAACCGCAGATCAAACGTTTTAAACTTTGTACCACGAGGACGTTGTACATACTAAAGTGATCTCTCGATCGTTCGGCACTCGAGAGGATTACGCGCGTTTTAAACGAAATTTCACCAAGTAACAGGAATGGCCGAGCGCGTTCACAGCGTTCACAGCCAGTAAATATACCTGTTGGTCATATTCCGTTATCAAGCGCAACTCGATAAGAACTAAACGGTCATTACGAAACAGAATTATTCGACGTTTTCTTATTAGGTATATGACGAATGCACGGTTTACAAATTCGATCCCTTCCTTCCGATGACAAGTGGTGGTGAACGGGTAATGCGAAATGCCGCGATTAAAGTTTAGGAGGTTTTGACACGTTTGCAAGTCCGGTTCCGATCCGAGCTGGTGAATCCTGAAACGTTCTCTGATCGCGCGCGAGAGAGAGAGTGGCAACTCGTTGATATTGCAGAAGGATGCACCGATCAGGGAATGCTGTTCGTTCATAGAGGGTGTGAGATCATTGTACAAACATTATGACCACGATTATGACGAATTGCTGCCTCCGGAGTGATACGAAGGATTCTATTTTTTTTTCATCGCCCGCGTTTCTTTGCCTATCGTGCGATCGTATCAAACATGAGTGGTCGTGAACGTTATTACGATTAGCAACCGACAGGTCGTTAGAATCCAGTGGTTCGAGGCGTAACTTTATTTACACAATAAACGATAGGAGTTCAATCATGAAGAAACAGTTCTTTCGGGTAAAACAGCTCGCCGATCAAACTTTTTCTAGGTAATCGTTTTACGATGTTATTTCCAGTTCTCAAGAAGTCTTTCCTTCGTTTTATCTGATAATTGTTCCACGTACCGAACGCTCGGCGGTTTTAAACGCAAAACGATCTTTGGAATAACCGACGTTATTCAAAATCGAGGTACTGCACCGTTTTCGAAGATAAAGATTTCTTGAAGAACACCATGAGATTCAGTAAAAGGTGTCACGGTATACAAAAATAACTCGTGAATCAGACACTCTTAAAATGGATTGATTCCAGAGAACATAATTACTGCTAACTTTATGACCACTGATTGAACTATGATCACTGATTTAACTTAGTGCAGAGTTAATGTTATTTAATGTTTCTATAGAGCTGGCAAAACAGAAGTCCTCACAGACGATTTGCAAGCTGCAGACAAACATGTAGAACAAATCAGAAATGCAATCCTCGGATTGAACAAGAGGTTTGGTAATCCAACGAATCAGGCTGTGACCCAAGACCCTGTGCTCAAGGAAAAGCGTTTGGTAATCCAGAACTGAAATTTCTTCGATTACAAGTGTGCTGTTTCATATCCCAGATACTTTACCGTATTTCCCGATTCGTAGAAAAAGTGCGCGGAATATGTATTGGGCGAAGTGATGAGGGAAAACGCCCCTTTGTTCAGGAGGCCAAGTAATATACTCGGAGTAAATTTGAGTGTTGAACGTCTTTTTACNGCGAAGCTACGTTTCGTTCAATACAACTTCTATTAACGCGGAGAACTTTTTCCCAAATAAGATTCTCGACGAAATGGACACTGGATCGAACTTACCTCACTTCAAAAATGATACCTTCGAACGGCCCTATGCGACCCTGTATCGGTCGGATTTGGAAGGCACTGTACACGGGGTACTTTTTAGGATCGATGTCCTACAGACACAAAAATTATACCAATCAAGGCAGTCGAACATAGGAAACGTGAAATCGTTACCCGAATGCACTTGATTTCGTTGTCGATCTCGCCCAGGACCACGTAGCTCGCCACTTGAGACGAGACGTTTCTCAGAACGAACGAGTCGTACTTGCGGGTGTTAGCGACGGTCTGCGAGAAGTCTATAAGAGTGAAGTCGCCGGTCGCGTTCGGGTGGTAAATCACCAGCTTCGGTACGATCACTTCCAATTTGAAGGGGACGCGTATGTTGGGAACGGACTTGATCCTGAGAACGAGACCGACTCTTATCGCGGTCTCTGTTTAATTGTTCGTGATCGATCGCGTTTACCAGAATTCGCTGAAGAACGTGCCCTCGTTCAAGCCGATCAGCTCGACGGTGAGTTGAACGGGCCTGTTGGGCCTGACGATTCCGCGCATCGGCTTCACCGTGATCTCTAAGTCGTTCGTGCCCAGATCGATCGAGAACCTATACATGTATACAGATGTTAAGTTTGAGATCTCGTTTCGCGGTCGAAGGGATCCCGGACCTGGTGCTCTTGCCACCCTCGTTCTTCAGGGTCAATACTTTGATCCCGGCGGAGTAGTCGATGTCGACGATACCGAAGTCCAGCGATTTCGGCTCGACGCTGATACCTTCGACTAACAATTTGCAAATCACCAGATAGTCGATGATCCTCCCGTTAATTTCGATCGGGATCATCGCGCGTAAGAAAGACGGACGTTTGAAGGAATACACCACGGTCGAGCGTACGGAGAGGCCAGGATTTACCATTACCCCCTTTATCAGACTTTTTACCTGAAATGCCTGTAAGACGAGATTTGTAAATAATACTTTTGCTCCTCTCGCCAAATCCGTAGAAAGTTCTGTGTCTAAATTCATTGATAGGTAACGAAGCATCGCGTCGAATTGACCGGAAATCGTACGCACCGCGATTTGTTCGGCTTACCATTGAATTGGGTTGATGAACCTTGACGAAAGCCGGTTTACTGCCTGTATTTTTTATAGTTATGTTCTGGTGGCACGTGATCCCTTCGCTGGCCTCCGCGAATTCGATGAAACTCGGAAAGATGTGAACGTCATCGTGCGACACGTCTAATATTTCGTCAATCGAATTTGGTATGTTCTGAATCTCGACACCTTCTTGTATCAGCACGATCGAACTCCTCGATTCGAACTCGGATTTGTAGGTTTTAGTTGATTATAGGCTTGAGAAATCTATTGCACGTTAATATTTTTGTGNCGTAACGCGCGGAGGGAAGACGGAAGTAATTGAGAACGTAAAAGGGAATGAAAAATCGTGACACTTACCTCGATATTGCCCATTGTTTGAAATGCTGTAAACACGAGCATAAAACCCCAACTTAATAACATCACGTTTAGAAAATTCTTGTCTATCCTCATGGTGAACGCGTTAAAATACACGGGCAAAAGAAAATTAATAGAAAACGTTAAAACGAGTTGTATGTAGGTTTATCACTCCGCTCGTTTTTGAAATCGCGTACGAATCGCGTATCAATCAGATATAAACAGATGGTCGCGGTTCGCGACGTCGGTAAGGAACGAAGTCTGACGTGCGATTGCCAACACTACGTAATTCCCTTCTCTCTCGGCCGATGTGATTCGAAGTAATTGTCGAAATAGTACAATATGGTGAATTATCGATCACATGACGCGTTTCGCGTCGCGATACCTTAGATATCGATATATCGATACCTGCGAACACACACGCGTATACGACGTGCATGCATATATGCACATTTATCTACCGCAATAGCACCCACACTGTGGTGCGCACAGGTTATGGATCGTGGCATTTATTTAATTGCCCCAAGCATATAGTAACATTTTATTTTCTAAAGACGACGAGATAATGCGTACAAAGAATGATCCTTATTCCTTTATTAAACCGCAGATCAAACGTTTTAAACTTTGTACCACGAGGACGTTGTACATACTAAAGTGATCTCTCGATCGTTCGGCACTCGAGAGGATTACGCGCGTTTTAAACGAAATTTCACCAAGTAACAGGAATGGCCGAGCGCGTTCACAGCGTTCACAGCCAGTAAATATACCTGTTGGTCATATTCCGTTATCAAGCGCAACTCGATAAGAACTAAACGGTCATTACGAAACAGAATTATTCGACGTTTTCTTATTAGGTATATGACGAATGCACGGTTTACAAATTCGATCCCTTCCTTCCGATGACAAGTGGTGGTGAACGGGTAATGCGAAATGCCGCGATTAAAGTTTAGGAGGTTTTGACACGTTTGCAAGTCCGGTTCCGATCCGAGCTGGTGAATCCTGAAACGTTCTCTGATCGCGCGCGAGAGAGAGAGTGGCAACTCGTTGATATTGCAGAAGGATGCACCGATCAGGGAATGCTGTTCGTTCATAGAGGGTGTGAGATCATTGTACAAACATTATGACCACGATTATGACGAATTGCTGCCTCCGGAGTGATACGAAGGATTCTATTTTTTTTTCATCGCCCGCGTTTCTTTGCCTATCGTGCGATCGTATCAAACATGAGTGGTCGTGAACGTTATTACGATTAGCAACCGACAGGTCGTTAGAATCCAGTGGTTCGAGGCGTAACTTTATTTACACAATAAACGATAGGAGTTCAATCATGAAGAAACAGTTCTTTCGGGTAAAACAGCTCGCCGATCAAACTTTTTCTAGGTAATCGTTTTACGATGTTATTTCCAGTTCTCAAGAAGTCTTTCCTTCGTTTTATCTGATAATTGTTCCACGTACCGAACGCTCGGCGGTTTTAAACGCAAAACGATCTTTGGAATAACCGACGTTATTCAAAATCGAGGTACTGCACCGTTTTCGAAGATAAAGATTTCTTGAAGAACACCATGAGATTCAGTAAAAGGTGTCACGGTATACAAAAATAACTCGTGAATCAGACACTCTTAAAATGGATTGATTCCAGAGAACATAATTACTGCTAACTTTATGACCACTGATTGAACTATGATCACTGATTTAACTTAGTGCAGAGTTAATGTTATTTAATGTTTCTATAGAGCTGGCAAAACAGAAGTCCTCACAGACGATTTGCAAGCTGCAGACAAACATGTAGAACAAATCAGAAATGCAATCCTCGGATTGAACAAGAGGTTTGGTAATCCAACGAATCAGGCTGTGACCCAAGACCCTGTGCTCAAGGAAAAGCGTTTGGTAATCCAGAACTGAAATTTCTTCGATTACAAGTGTGCTGTTTCATATCCCAGATACTTTACCGTATTTCCCGATTCGTAGAAAAAGTGCGCGGAATATGTATTGGGCGAAGTGATGAGGGAAAACGCCCCAGAGGATGGCCTAATGGGTTTTACTTTACGAGAGTGCGGCGAGGCACAGAAGCAATTGGCGACGGAGTTGATCGAGCACGAGGCAAAAGTCGAGCAATACGTAGCGAGTCCTCTACAAAATATTTTAGACACGGATGTACCAAATATAGTAAAGCATAAGAGAAACCTAGCCAAGTTGACGTTGGACATGGACAGTGTGCGAACAAGATATCACCAAGCCAGCAAGCATAATACCAGTATGAACATATTTGATTTACACACTGTATGTCCCGAAGCTACGTAGAATATGAATACTTAAATGAATGTCATTGGGAAGGTGGCGGTGCGGCGAAACTGGACAACTTGAGGGATGAGCTTGAAGAAGCTGAATCTAAAGTTGAGCAATGTAGGGATCAGTTGGCGGCAGAAATGTTTCAACTCATGTCACGGGAAACCGAATTGGCACACATCATTGTACAGTACGTGAAACTTCAAAGGGCCTACCACGAAAGCGCGTTGCGTTGCCTCGAAGAGCTCATACCGGGTCTAGAGAGCTATATCAGTGAGTATCGAGCCACACGAACAAGTTATATGTATAAACAACTACGATGTTTTAACTTCATTTCATGATTACAGACGATAATGAAATGAAACCAGTGTACGGTTTTCCCTTGGAAGAGCACCTACGAGTGACTAACAGAAAAATTGCGTTACCCATTCAATTGTGCGTGTCAGCATTGTTGCGATTAGGGGTGGAAGAAGAGGGTCTCTTCCGAATAGCCGGCGCCGCGTCTAAATCCCGACGAATTAAATTAAGTTTAGACGCTTGCTGCCTGACGTTACCAACCGCTCTAGAATACAAAGATCCGCACATAATAGCTGGTGCACTGAAGTCTTATTTACGAGAGCTTCCCGAGCCTCTCTTAACGTTCAAGTAAATAAAACGAGAATATTACCTNTCAAACATGAGTGGTCGTGAACGTTATTACGATTAGCAACCGACAGGTCGTTAGAATCCAGTGGTTCGAGGCGTAACTTTATTTACACAATAAACGATAGGAGTTCAATCATGAAGAAACAGTTCTTTCGGGTAAAACAGCTCGCCGATCAAACTTTTTCTAGGTAATCGTTTTACGATGTTATTTCCAGTTCTCAAGAAGTCTTTCCTTCGTTTTATCTGATAATTGTTCCACGTACCGAACGCTCGGCGGTTTTAAACGCAAAACGATCTTTGGAATAACCGACGTTATTCAAAATCGAGGTACTGCACCGTTTTCGAAGATAAAGATTTCTTGAAGAACACCATGAGATTCAGTAAAAGGTGTCACGGTATACAAAAATAACTCGTGAATCAGACACTCTTAAAATGGATTGATTCCAGAGAACATAATTACTGCTAACTTTATGACCACTGATTGAACTATGATCACTGATTTAACTTAGTGCAGAGTTAATGTTATTTAATGTTTCTATAGAGCTGGCAAAACAGAAGTCCTCACAGACGATTTGCAAGCTGCAGACAAACATGTAGAACAAATCAGAAATGCAATCCTCGGATTGAACAAGAGGTTTGGTAATCCAACGAATCAGGCTGTGACCCAAGACCCTGTGCTCAAGGAAAAGCGTTTGGTAATCCAGAACTGAAATTTCTTCGATTACAAGTGTGCTGTTTCATATCCCAGATACTTTACCGTATTTCCCGATTCGTAGAAAAAGTGCGCGGAATATGTATTGGGCGAAGTGATGAGGGAAAACGCCCCAGAGGATGGCCTAATGGGTTTTACTTTACGAGAGTGCGGCGAGGCACAGAAGCAATTGGCGACGGAGTTGATCGAGCACGAGGCAAAAGTCGAGCAATACGTAGCGAGTCCTCTACAAAATATTTTAGACACGGATGTACCAAATATAGTAAAGCATAAGAGAAACCTAGCCAAGTTGACGTTGGACATGGACAGTGTGCGAACAAGATATCACCAAGCCAGCAAGCATAATACCAGTATGAACATATTTGATTTACACACTGTATGTCCCGAAGCTACGTAGAATATGAATACTTAAATGAATGTCATTGGGAAGGTGGCGGTGCGGCGAAACTGGACAACTTGAGGGATGAGCTTGAAGAAGCTGAATCTAAAGTTGAGCAATGTAGGGATCAGTTGGCGGCAGAAATGTTTCAACTCATGTCACGGGAAACCGAATTGGCACACATCATTGTACAGTACGTGAAACTTCAAAGGGCCTACCACGAAAGCGCGTTGCGTTGCCTCGAAGAGCTCATACCGGGTCTAGAGAGCTATATCAGTGAGTATCGAGCCACACGAACAAGTTATATGTATAAACAACTACGATGTTTTAACTTCATTTCATGATTACAGACGATAATGAAATGAAACCAGTGTACGGTTTTCCCTTGGAAGAGCACCTACGAGTGACTAACAGAAAAATTGCGTTACCCATTCAATTGTGCGTGTCAGCATTGTTGCGATTAGGGGTGGAAGAAGAGGGTCTCTTCCGAATAGCCGGCGCCGCGTCTAAATCCCGACGAATTAAATTAAGTTTAGACGCTTGCTGCCTGACGTTACCAACCGCTCTAGAATACAAAGATCCGCACATAATAGCTGGTGCACTGAAGTCTTATTTACGAGAGCTTCCCGAGCCTCTCTTAACGTTCAAGTAAATAAAACGAGAATATTACCTTTGACGTCGAGATTAGAACGTTTTACACGCGTCGCCTACGTTTTACAGATTGTATCCGGAATGGATGACGGCTGCGAAGATAACCAACGTCGAAACGAGATTGAAAGCACTTTGGGAGGTGTTGCATAAATTGCCGGCAGTAAACTTCGAAAATCTACGGTTCCTAATTAAATTTTTAGCTGTTCTGACTAAAAACTCAGATGTGAATAAAATGTGTCCGCAAAACATCGCAATAGTGATTGCGCCTAACTTGATATGGAGCCCGCAGGAGGATGTGAATACAATGGTGTAAGAATCTATTTCCCTGGATTTTCAACGAAATCCTCGTCTATCCGTAAATGCGTCTACCAATGGAATATTCGTTTTCAGAATGAACATGAGCACGGCCAACAATTCTAGTCTTATAGTAGATCATTTGATCACGTATGCGGATTGGTTTTTCCCGGGCGACATAGATTTCGACCGTGACTTAGACGTCGGGATCGTGAACGGTTCGGAGAATCAGAACGTAGAAACCATTCGTCGTTGCATTTCGAACACCAGCCTCAGCGACCACGGGGAAAGTCCGCCGCAGGGTAGCCCTAAGCCAGCGGCTCGTAGGAAAAATAAGCCAGCTCCCACTCCGCCGAACAGCACCACTCCAGATAAACACGACAAGAGGTCCGACGATAAACCGCCGCCGACGCCTGATAAACCGCCCAGACCACTGACGTCTACTCTCAATCGCAAGGCTCACAAACAACTTGAAACGATGCACACCGAATCGATCGTCAAACACGAAAATAGCGCGGAGAAACACGATGTAAATATCGAGGTAGAGACCAGACAGCAAAGTATCGAGGCAAATACTATTGCTGACTCCCCGATCGTGAACCAAGAATACACCGTCGAAGCGCAAGACGTGCACGTCGATACGGACGTTGAGAAGAGTAATTTCGAAGCTCAAAAGTACGACAAGAAAGTCAGCGTTCCGGTTCCCGTCGAGAGACAAGTCGTGGAAATCGCGTCGAGCAATAAACCTGTCACGGATTCTGAAACGTTCGACGCTTCTGTGCAGAGAATAAAAGCTGTGCCAGCGGAAAGGCCTCATCCCTCGACGTTGGAGAGACGCAGACCGATAGCAGCCCCAAGAAGTATATCCACCATAGTACACAACACGGGTAAGCAGTTTTTATGCTCTATTTTCCTTCGGCAGAATGGCACATGATATTCTAACTGTATAAATTTTAATTGAAAAGATGAAATCGTCGAAGTACGGAAGAGGCCCGATAGCAGTAATCCGGCGTCTACGTGCACGCTGGACAGAAGTACCAAACCGGCGATACCCGAAAGGCCAGCCGGATTGATGCGACCGTCGAGCCTGATCAAGCAACAACCGCCGCGGCAGAGCAACGAGAACTTAGAAACCGATACAGGGGTAAGTGTCACCGAGTGCTCTTAAGGATCACGTTCGGTTCTAGTATTGTGTGCAAGATAATTCTTTAAAATAAATGTAGTTACTGCAAGTGGACTCGGCAAATACATATCACTGCCTGGATATTACATTTTGAAATAGGATAACGTAAGCTATGAACGAAGTGAAAGCGTTGAACATATTGACAAATACTTTCATTTCAAGTAGTCTCTCGACACGATGACGTTTCGAAGATATTAATGTAATTCTCTTTTTCTAACGACGTGTAGCCGTTGACTTTGGAAAGGGCTCATGTGTACTCGGTGGACAAACAACAGGTCAGTATAATACAAGTGCGTGGGAATGGCAATCCGTTCTGCACCTCGGGGAACAACAATGGCAACGCGGCTTCGAACTTACAGAGGAGCCCCAGTGTAGGTAGCCGGCCTTCGTCTATGGCCCTGTACGGCGAACGACCGGAAAGGCCAGCCAAGTTGAACGCTCCGGAACAAACGAAAGCCCACGTGCGAACCAGATCCGAAGGAAATATAATCGACGTGCAAACACAGACTCAGACGGTGGTAGTTGCCAAATCGCCGCACCAACAACCTGTACCGGCGTCGCCGAGATTTCATCAGAGGCCACCGCGGCCTCAGCCACCGCCGCCTCCTCCGCCCACCGCGCGAGTTAAATCGGAACACGAAAGTACTAATCTATAGAATTAACTTGTGCATAAAAGTGATTACTATATTTATAAGAGAACTTTATAAGAATCATTAATATTTTTTCAAACGAAGGCTATATTTCTTACGAGACAATATGAAACTGCGGGGAACTTGCAAGGAACGGTTGCGAGTTCTCTGATTCAGATTTTGTATAATGACTGCTTTGGGTTTTAGTATTCAATTTGAAGCGAAGACACGAGTTAACAAGGTTTTTCTAAAAATTTGACGAAAGTACTTTCGTGCTTTCTAAACGATACGAATTAACACAGGATTCGCGAATTTAATGTTACGCATTTCTAAGTTTTTTCTAGTTGTACGTTAAAGAGAAATTATTGGAGAAATTCTATCTAATTTTCATATTTAATTCTATGTTTGTGAATTTTTATACTTGTTATAGAAGTAACGAAAAATGATTATACCAAATACAATTTGGCATTCGATCTCTCTAGATTCGAAATAAAATATAATAAATGTCGATGTGTAACAACATTACTTTGTGAGTGATATTTTGACAGAGGCAGCTTGATTAATTCACATTGTCAAACGACGCATTTTCCTCACGTTAATTTAATTCCGTTTAAGCAGTATTCAAGAACCGTATTTAATAAATTTAATTTGCGAAGAGAGTTGAACAAACTGACATTTACGAGCCTTTTGTAGCTTTCAAACGATATCAAATAAATACCCTATTGTTTAAGTGATCGACCGATCGGTCAAGGTATTATTTCACGTTTCGTGATCAATTGCTCTGTACGCGATTTAACAAGTTGACTCTGTGACGAATCATGCATTTACCTAAGGAGTGCTTAGGCTGTGAACGTAATGGAAACTACTATAGGACCTATTTGTATATAATTATATATAAAGAGTTTATAAAAATAATGAAACCTCAATTTAAAATATATATACCGTGAGAAAGTCTTTAATTCGATTTATTGACGATCATTATTAAATTCGGTTAGTACATGATATGACTAAATACGCTAATATTTAATCACAATATATCTTTTAAATGTTCCTCGGCAACGTCTTTCGGTGTCATACCGTTATTATCTTTCATAGATCGAGCTCCGATCGAAAGTAGATATTTAACGACGTCGGTATGCCCACACGACGCCGCGTAATGCAACGGCGTCTGTCCGTCTTCGTCCTGTGAGTTTACATTTGCCGCCCTCTTAACCAACTCTTCCGTAATCCTCAAATGGCCTCGATCGGCGGCCCAATGTATCGGTAACAGACCTTCCTCGTCCCTCAANCGTCTGTCCGTCTTCGTCCTGTGAGTTTACATTTGCCGCCCTCTTAACCAGCTCTTCCGTAATCCTCAAATGGCCACGATCGGCGGCCCAATGTATCGGTAACAGACCTTCCTCGTCCCTCAGGTTCACCAGTTCCGGTTCGTTCCCCAACAATTCCTGCACCTTCTCCTCCTGTCCGTCTTTCACCCAATCTAAAAACGTCTTGTCATTGTCACTTATTTCTTCGTCCGTATTTATTAATCTACTGATGGCAACCCATCCACCGGATTCAGACTGTGCGTCCTCTTCCCAGTTGGGATTGAGTTTGGCCAACTCCTCTATGTAATTGTTCATAGCGTCCTCGGAACTCATTTCGTTCAAGCTGTTCCATGCTTCCCACTTTTGCTTAGCCTGGACTTGGTACCATTTAGGTTTCGAGGCGTTGCAAGGCCCGACCGTGGCCTGTTTGTACAAAGCATAGAATTTCAAAAGTTCCGTGGCACTCAATTCCGACGCCAGCGACTGCAAATGGAGCGCGGCCTTGTTGAACGTTTTCTCACGACTCATTCTGACCGTGTTCCTCGTATTATATTAATAAAATATCTGCTTATCTCAAGCTACTTCTGACTCAACAATTCTTTAATAACAGACGGCTTACTGTCGTCGAACAGACTTCTGATGGTGTTAAATTGGTACGACTTAACGATGTTCTCGTCCTCAACTTTTAGAATGTCGTTTTGCACGTAGTGTTCATTTGCGTATTGTTTCCCACAACTCTGCCTACTCTTGTCTGGCGTATAGTTTTCTACAAAACCCTCGAGGCCTTCCTCTTGCAAATACTTAATACCCGCTACGACAGACAATTTCTCTTCCTCCAACACGTGAGATTTACAGAGCGCGTCGCTCATCGCCTTTGCATCGTAAAATTCGACGAACCCGCAACCCGTGCTCAAACCGTGCTTATTGAACAGGACCTTAGCATTCTTTATACTGCCGAACGCTGAAAAATATTTTTCAAGTTCGAAATGAGAAATGGTCCACGGGATATTACGTACAGAAATAAAGTACCGTATGATCATGACAAAGAGCTGCTTAAACCGCGCGCTGTATACTGAGCAGGTGAATCGTGTGATCCTGCATCAAATCGTGTATATTTATATCAGAATCCGCGCCGAGTCCGGCCAACGATATATGAGTGCAAGTGAGATTCCACTTGTTGAGAAGATGTTCTATAGACCAGTCCGTGCTTCTCTCTTGGTAAGTACACAGAAATTTGGCACTGGGATTTCTTTCTAATAAAAAGGCAACGGTGACGACGATGTCCTCGAATATCGCTGGTTCGTAAAAACAATCTGATCCAAGTATCAGGTCCAACGGACCGATGGTGAACAGACTAGAAAGAAACAGTCCCCATGTGATCCCGACGATTTGAACTTGAGATAAAATACCGTTCAGTTCGCAGCTTCTTCGTATGTGCTGCAGACTTCTCGGAAAGCTAGCCGAATCGCTCAAAGTCACGGCAGCACCGCATTTACTGGCTAAGATCCCAGGAAGAGCTGTACCCGAGCCTAGCTCCAGAACTCTCTTCCCGATGAGTTCTTCTTTGTGCTCCCAAAGAAACCAGGCTAGTACAGGTGCGGAGGGCCAGGTATAAAAGTTATAATTAGCCTGGAGTAACTGTAACAAAAATATAAATGAAATAGATTCTTCGACACCGTCGAGAATCTCTGTATCACGTACTCCCGAGCGTTCAAGTAATTCGACGTCCTTCGGACGTGCGACGCCGTATTAAATCGCTATTAATTAGTATTGATCAGTTCGCATTCGTTCGACGAAGTTACATCGGAGACGCAAGGTATATTTAAAAGTGATGCATGCAGAACGTAACCAAATCGCGTCTAACGCTCGTAGCAAGCGTACGAGGAATCTGAATCGAGTGACGATCGATGAAAAGCGATGTTGATGTACCTCCGGGATATAAATTTCTAGACTTTCGTTGCACTGCACGTTATCCTGAGTTTTATGGGAGGTAAACAAAAATTTTTTCACTTGCTCGGAGCCGATTCCATCGGACATTAGGCTGTGCGTAGGTGGACTGGTATCGCGTGAAATAATTTCTTCTAAACCTGGCATGACTAATTATCAAACCCCTTCCGTTAATACCTGCTCATCCTGACTTTATTTATCGATCGTCAACCAGAAATCATTAATTCCAAATTACATTTATCTGCGGATAAAATGAAAGTTGTACAAGTCGTAAATATATAATCGCTATTTTGTCGAGAGCAGTAATGGGCACATCGTGGATCGTGGAATCTTTTGGCGCTTATAGGCATATAAAAGCCATGTGCTAATGACGTCGCGGCTAGGGATATCGCTCGTCGACATTACCGTGCACAATGCTCGATTCTTGACGGAAGTATATAAGTGCAGAAAGAGCCGTGTAAACTTCATTTCACTTCATTTCTACTGTTCGGACCTGAACGGAACTTGAGGAGCTAGTTCACGAAGGATCTATTTAAGTGTCCCTCGAATTTCATCAAGATACCTTCACGGGTTTGATGAATACAATTAAAACAATGATTTAGGTAAGTGGGAAATTATAAAGCTATATAAAATTCGTATCAACTTCATTCGTTATTCAATATATCGAAATATCGTATATACAAGGGTACGCTCCACGTGGCGGCCCAGCCCTTCGAGCATATGCGGCCACCTGCCTAATCAAACTTACCTTCGGGACGCTCCCGCGTTCTTTTGATGTTCAAAGAAAGCACAAAATACGTCATTATTGCTGCTAGTAACTTGTAGTGCGCATGGGTCAAAAATCCCACGATGTGCCCATCGCNAAAATTTTTTCACTTGCTCGGAGCCGATTCCATCGGACATTAGGCTGTGCGTAGGTGGACTGGTATCGCGTGAAATAATTTCTTCTAAACCTGGCATGACTAATTATCAAACCCCTTCCGTTAATACCTGCTCATCCTGACTTTATTTATCGATCGTCAACCAGAAATCATTAATTCCAAATTACATTTATCTGCGGATAAAATGAAAGTTGTACAAGTCGTAAATATATAATCGCTATTTTGTCGAGAGCAGTAATGGGCACATCGTGGATCGTGGAATCTTTTGGCGCTTATAGGCATATAAAAGCCATGTGCTAATGACGTCGCGGCTAGGGATATCGCTCGTCGACATTACCGTGCACAATGCTCGATTCTTGACGGAAGTATATAAGTGCAGAAAGAGCCGTGTAAACTTCATTTCACTTCATTTCTACTGTTCGGACCTGAACGGAACTTGAGGAGCTAGTTCACGAAGGATCTATTTAAGTGTCCCTCGAATTTCATCAAGATACCTTCACGGGTTTGATGAATACAATTAAAACAATGATTTAGGTAAGTGGGAAATTATAAAGCTATATAAAATTCGTATCAACTTCATTCGTTATTCAATATATCGAAATATCATCGTATATACAAGGGTACGCTCCACGTGGCGGCCCAGCCCTTCGAGCATATGCGGCCACCTGCCTAATCAAACTTACCTTCGGGACGCTCCCGCGTTCTTTTGATGTTCAAAGAAAGCACAAAATACGTCATTATTGCTGCTAGTAACTTGTAGTGCGCATGGGTCAAAAATCCCACGATGTGCCCATCGCTGCTCTCTATCTTTATATCACACTGCTGAATTGCTGATCACACATATACTCTTCAAGATTCATGCGATTCAAGCGAGAGGTTGTTAAGTTTTACCCAGTTTTACCTTAGGCGACTGCGTTGAAAGAATTTAATTTCAACGGTTGTTGACAATGGACGACGTGCTCGAATGTTGGGAGCAGATCGAAGAGTCAGAGGTACCTAAATTCGTTTCTCGTGCACGATTGTTTAGGGTACCATTACGTAAAGTTGTATTAATAATAAGACCGTAGTGGTTAACCTGCTCTCCGGAGGTATTTCCTCGAATTCTAATGCCTCTCAGTGTCGTTGACCATTTCTTTATATCTTTCTCTCAGTCGAACTTTATGTTTAACAGAAAACTAAGATAAATGTAGAAACGATTTTAATCACTCTGGTATTACATTATCTACAATTGTGCACTGTGTATTATGTTCCTATGGGTACTCACTGATATTTAAGATTATATAAACTATTGTTCAAACGAATGATAGATTTCGCTGATCTAACAGTCGCGAGAGTGTCTTCTAAGTATTCATTGTATGTATTTATTTCGATCAGAAGTACCATACGTGGCATAATATTAAATTCTACTAGACTACGATGATAATGTGATAAGATTGTAATGAATTCTAGGCTCTTGACAAGAAGTTGGATGCCCTTCAGCTGAACGCTGTCAAAGCTTTAGAAGAAATTGAATCTTCTAGGTAAAATAACTTCACGGCTTACCTATAACAGCCACTTTATTCCCTCAAAAGGGGGTAAAAGTGGCTCTTTTCTCACGCGTGTACTTTATCCCTTGCTTCGCTCGGGCAGCAAACCCACCCGCGGGAATAATCCATGACTTTACTCCCTTGGTGCATAATGTACTATAAATTGATGTAAAGAATAAAGTATAATTTATTTTTGCGACTGATTTAGTTTCAAAACTGGACACAACGCGACTAGCAGGATGATAATGTTAGGGGAAGACGCGATGAGGTCTCAGTATGTACCACCAAAACCTACGGTGAAAATCTTAAAAAGACCTACGAGAGACTCGCAAGGAAGCGGGGACGGGCCTTTGGTGAACGGTGACAAACCGAAACAGCCCATTAAATCTTTAAAACAGGTATTTAAGGAGTTCATCTATAATGAAACTTTAATACATTGAGGATGGTTGAAATGGACGGCCGGTGTTTCGTAGAGAGAACAAGAATACGCAGAAGCAAGAAAGAGGATTCTCGGCGAAGAGAAGAGTCCGGAGGAAAAGATACTGCAAGAGATAAATCGGATCCAACCGAAGTCGATAAACCTTGGCAACAGCGGCGTGCCTATCAACGTTCTTCGTATGCCTATAGGACCAGACGGTACCCGGGGTTTCAATGTACGCAGGTAGCGCGTCTCTGGTGATACAAAACTCTTCACCCATCCACTCTTCTCTCCTCTCCCCGTCGACTAGACGGGGAAAGGGAACAGCTATGAGGCTGACGGCAGAGAACGAAAAACGAAGTAACATTTCTGACCGAACCGGAGTTCAACTGTTGCTCCTGAACTCCTGGAAACAGGACACACCGACACGTATGGCTGCTACGGACAAGCACTGCTATTTATCATCGGGAAGACCAAGGCTATAAATTGATATANCCAGACGGTACCCGGGGTTTCAATGTACGCAGGTAGCGCGTCTCTGGTGACACGAGTCTCTTCACCCATCCACTCTTCTCTCCTCTCCCCGTCGACTAGACGGGGAAAGGGAACAGCTATGAGGCTGACGGCAGAGAACGAAAAACGAAGTAACATTTCTGACCGAACCGGAGTTCAACTGTTGCTCCTGAACTCCTGGAAACAGGACACACCGACACGTATGGCTGCTACGGACAAGCACTGCTATTTATCATCGGGAAGACCAAGGCTATAAATTGATATACTAAGTATTTAATAGCAAAAAGAAACGATAATTGCTTCTAATCGTTGACAATTTATACTTTTATTTGTTAACGTGTTGATCGTCGTTTGATCTTCAAATCTTTTACAAGACTGAGAACCGAATTCTCATGAAAGTAACTGACTTGTGATGACTATAGCAATCGTTTCATCAGAGAAATGAATCGAGTCCAGTGAATAAGTTAAATAGCCAGCTGTGCAATTTTCAACAAATTTTCTTATTGCGTATTCTGTCGACCACACAAGTAGCGCATAAAATTAGTTCGACGATCAATGCGTTAATCTATCTAATCAGGATTTTTATAACAATTGGAATATCCAATAATGAAATGAGGTAACCAAAAGAGTAATTATTTGTACATACTACAATGAAAGCCGATAATTTAAGAGTATTTAAAACTCGCGTTACGTCAATACGTACGACGCGACACAAAGATAACTATTTTAATTTCTATAATAAAGTTGTACATTGTTAATTAAGCGATCGAAAATAATTGTATAATAAAAAGATTCCTCTTTATATATTGCTCTGTTATATATTTTCAATAATTGCATTGATCATTGTTTTCCTATTAAGATTTAATTATCCACGCGTTTGTATTGAATGAAGTAATACTTGTTATTATAAATAGAGAAATATGTAATCTTATAAGTATATATATACAATTTCTTAAATCTCTACATTTATATTCTTGTTAACATATGTATACATCTCGTATTTTTTTAATGTGAGTAAGTACGTACGTCGCTCGCCGAGCAAATTATACGTTCTATTCTACTTTCGATATTTTGTATATTAGTTTGCATACCGTGTGCATCTTTAATATATTATAAATTGCAAAGAATTGTAAAACCGCGTAATTTTAAATTTCCACTCAATTCCCACATCCCGTTGCTAAGCAACCTCCACCCTCCATCACTGAACTAGCCTATGATCAAAATTCGTCCAATCTTACAACACTGTCAACGCTGCATTCATCACTGCATAGTGCATTGTTGCACGTGAGGCAGTGTGAGGCACGAGAGCTGCCAGCTGAATATTATTTGTATGTGCAATATGCATCTCAATCGTATTAAAAACGAATGAATACAGTGTTAGTGAAATAGTTACTTGTGTTTTAATAAAGTTCAAAATGCAGCGAGAAGAGAAGCAGCTGGATTCAGCTTTGGAAGCTATTATAATGAGGGTAAACGACTTGAAAACCGCGATTGCTTCAATGATATCCAAGTTGGAACACGAATATGACATGTTAAATTGGCCCAATTTCCTTGACAATTTCGCACTCATCTCAGGACACGTAAGTAGCACGATAATCAGGTTGTAGCTCGATCGAAGCAATCAAATTTCTACATATCAGAATGGATATTTGCATCCGTACATTTAAAACAAATTTTGTGCAGCTGACTAGTCTCTCGAAGATTCTTGGGCACGACAAGGCACCAAATTTAAGGAATCTGACTGTTTTGCCGTTGCGACTGAGCCCAGAGAAGGATGAAGATTTGCTTCGATTGACTGAAAATAGAATCCCTACGTTTGCACATGATTTGGTGCCGGACTATCTGCGAACCAAGGTGGAACCACAGGCCGAGCAAAAGATGATGCAGCTCGAAGCGAAAGCTGCCAATTTAAATTATGAAACGTCTCACGTGAGTGCAAACAGTTCCTCTCTACGTATTATGTTCTTCGATTGTTTAACTAAAATATGTATACACGAACTTGATTCATTTTCAATGTAATTATTAACAAGAGTAAGAATAATTCTTGAATCTCTGTTAAAACCTCAATATAATTGCACCTACTTATTATCTTACTGCAGAAGTTTAAAGATGTTTTATATAAGCATTTCTATTTCTCTTTTAACGTGCTAACTGTACATCAACTAGGACTGCAATGTAAGCTACTACCAGCTAGCTTTTAACTACTTTATTATATATTCCGTAATCAAGTCGTCAGTGGTTTGAAATGTCCGTGCTCTTTGTCCTTTCGCAGAAACAAGTGGCTCAATACACAAAAGTTATTAATCACGTGTGGGACATAGCGAACAAGGCACGCGAGGAATGGGAAAGCGAAGCTAGTTCCAGGGCGACTCAGGCCCAGACCAGCAGTACAGCTGACACTCATGCTCTCGTGGCAGCCGTTGGCATGGGCAAAGGTCTAAAGGTAATCTAAATCATTTCTTTTAAGCATGTTCCGTCACGTCCGTGTGTTCATCGTCTTTCTCGTGAATTGCAGACCGATTCCGTTCAGATGGTACAGTCTGGCGTGAACTCCGTGCCCAGCGGAATGATGGTAGGCAGACCCGGGAGCCAGCAACAAGCTTCTGGACAAGGATCTATAGGTAACGTATCGTGTGGAATATTTGACACAATTTTTTTTTTATCTTTCGAGGAAGTCGGAACTTAATGACGAACATGTTTCAGTAGGACAAATGAGTAAAGCTCCGAGCGCTATCAAGACTAACATTAAAGCAGCGTCACAGATTCATCCATACAGATAAAAATTCGTCTTCTACAACTCGATGCTAGTTCTAGAGTACCACCGACTACTTTCGCTTCGATTTATACTTCCGACATTTGTACATAATCATTGTTCTTAAAGAAATCTGTACATACCATGAAAATAAACGTATAATTTATAGTATTTATTATTCTTTTTGCGATACAACTGCGTACGCCCGGGGAGACAAGCGTCTGTGCATGACTGGGACAATTTTTGCTCTCAAACCCTGTTCCTTCATCCAACACAATCGATCCTGTAAAACGAGCGACTCTGCCGGCGCTTGTAGCATCATTTGCAAACCGGTGTAAATTTCTACGAGTTTCAATTTATCACAATGATTTTCCCATAAGTCTATCATATTCCGTTCGTGTGTCTCGAAATTAAATTGTGCATCTAAAACACAGCGTGATATAACATGGTTTCTATTATACAATTATTTTGAATACCGGTATAGAAGTTTACCTTCTTCCAATTTTTTCAAAGTGTACCTATTTAGAGAGTCTCTAACGTAGGTTTCGAAATTTGAGCACTGCGACTTTCTCGTGCCCTTCTGAGTACATTTCTTAAGAGAGAGTCCATCTAAAACATTGTTTGATTTACTTGCACCGTTCGTAGACCGAATGAAAAATCATTAGAGGTGTTTACACGTACTCTTAGTCGCGTACAATTGAAGAACGGCCCTCGCGAGAACGTAAAAAGAATGTTGATGATGCGTCTCAATGGACATATTGTCCCATCTGTCCGCAGGTTCTTGGCACGCTAGCCGCAAGAACGGCTGCCTCAGAAAGAAACCGACATCGGCGTCACTGTTACTAATCACGTCTTTGAAACAACTGGAGAGAGGAAAATTATCGAAATACTGTTCCTCGATCGACGCGTTCACTTTCGTACTCCTCGATATCGAAAGCTTGTGGTAGCAGCAAGGAACTACGATGAGAACTCGCGCCGCTTTCATGTCCCGAAATATTTTCGACGCACATATGCTCAGGTCTCCGCAGGCATGCAAGCCTATCAAGCAAACGTCCGTGTTCTCCCCGAATTCATTGTTCAAGATTGTTTCGATCGTTTCGACAGAATCGCACGTTAAATCGCAACAGTTGTACTTGACGTGCCCCAGTGAATCGGGATAGAATTTTGTCTGCCTGTTCCGTGCAGTATTCACGTTCGCCTGGTTCTTTTCTAATCCGAGGACTTTGTATCCGTATAAGTGATACAGTAGCTGGCAAACGTATCCCTACAATAAAAGCTCGTTGTAGATCTCGAAAGCGACACATGATTCTTACGTTCTATTTCTCACCAGGCCTGCACCGAGATCAATGACGACTTTTATGTTCCGCGACGCGCATTGAGCGTTCACCAAATGTGCTAGGTACATTATTTCGTGTTGCTTTTTCGAGCCAAGTCCTATTTGAAAGTTCTTGGGCACCGTCGCAGGCAATACAATGTCTATAACTGGTAGTCGATTGATGCGTTTACATTTCTCGACGAAGGTCCTCAAACCTTCGGACCATTCCGGCTAAAAATGAAACGAACTTACAATATCGTATTCGATCGTACACACATTTATAATTGATCACCGACCTTTGTCATCTTTCTCACAACGAAATCGTTGAGCTCCTCATTGTCTAAACATAGCAAATCTCTCGACCATTCTTTCGGGAATAAATCAAGCAAACCCTCGCTTAACAAATGAGTAACCGGAGTGTTATAAAGCCACTGTGTTTCAACGAACAGATTCAACGAGTCCGAGAAATAGTTATGCTCGCTTGCACAGGTCATCTGGCGTGCAGAAAGAAATTTACGGTTTAATCCTACTGTTCTTTGCTTAAATATATATAATTTATTTTTATAACGCATCTATATGTATATATAGTAACAATTCTGCATAACGTTTATTGTTTTACAAGACGCTATCCGCTACGCTGCACGCAGGTATAAAAACAGTCACGAAAATGTTACGCGCGCACTGTTATACATAAATTACACGTCCATCGATATTCTCAATTGTGAATAGTAACGTTTGTTTGAGACGTTCATTCGGCCGCTCTCGCTTGAGTTTCCTCTTCCTGATTCTCGACTCTCCAATTCTCCGAATGCCTGCTCAACAAATCGTGGTTCACCGGTCCGATCAGCGCGCGTCCGATTCTGACGTCTTTTTGATCGGGTCGCAAGTATTTGTTGGCAACGTCTAGGAGTTGCTCTTTGGTCACGGCTTTCAGCCTCAGCCTTTGCTGCTGGATATCGTCCTCCGTGATATTGTACTTAAACTTGATCATTCCGCGACTACTCGGAGAGACCGGCGCGTCTATGCGTTGGAATATTCCCAATTTCGCCTCGTTGATACCGGTCTCGGGTAACGGATGCTTCGACAAGAAGTCGTACGCTTTGTCGAACAAGTCCAAGGTGCGCGTAGAATTGGGATCTCTGTAAGAGTAGAAGGCGAAGATTCCGTCCGTGGACATCGTCGCACCGCCGCCGTACGCTCCGCCTTTCTCTCGGATCTCCGGGTGCAGGTAAAGCGACGTTAGCAACTTCGAGAGGACTTGCAACGGTGCGAAATCCGGATGCGTGTACGGTACGGTGAAAATTGCTTTAGACGTGTAATTCACGGAGTACGGCAGTACGTAATGGATTGCGTTGACGTCTGTATCGACGTGTCGATCGAACATGGAGATGTTCGTCTCTTTAGGCGTTCCCTTCAACGAATTGTAAAACTGCTCCATGCTTCCCAATACGTTCTCCTTGTTGGTTTTACCTAAATTGATCGCCGACCTCAAGTGTTCCTTGTTCAAAATGTAATTAGCTATCTCCTGCATCTGACCCAACACGGGGCTCAGGTCCTTCATCTGTGCTATCTTCTTCATGCTCGAAACGTACTGTAATCCCGACAAAAGTTCTTTGCACCTAGTGACCGGCGAGACCAAACTGGCCGCGCTGCTCATCGCGTAAGTATGTCCCAGATCGGCGATCCCGTTCACCAAATCCGCGGCACTTATTTTCACCAGCGTCGTGAACCTCTCGACGTCGGACAGCCTGATGTTGTTGAAGAGTTCCAGCCATAATTTCCACATGTCGTTTATGTTTCGATCGAGGCAATACGACTCTATCATCACACCTTCCTCGTATTCCAGCAGATTATCTTTGCGCTCGACGACGTGGTTCATGAAGTTCAAGCCGCCGGTCTTCAGTCGTATCATCTGATCGAAATCTCTGTAATTGTAGCTTTCTGTTCCCATTTTCGAGACGACGTTGTTGAAAATCGGCAGCAACGGTTTCAATTCCGGCTGCAACGTCTGAGTGTTGAGGATGCCACGGTAGTAAGAAACGCCGTTCGTCGGCTCGGTGGCGATTTGTAACGAGACTCCGACGATCTTCGTGTCCTCCAGCTTGTATCGTTCTACGTCTTCTTTTATGTCCTCTATCTTCAACGTCGGAAGGACGTTCTCGTCTTCCTGTCTCTGCTGTTCCTCGAGTAAAATCTGTCCGTCGATATAAATCTGGTCCAATTCTTCTTGAGTGAACTGTTTCAACTTAGAGTCCAACAGCTCGCGTTCGGCAGCCGCTTTTTCGACGTCGTATTTTTCATCGGGTAACATCGTCAACGTCAATCTATGATTGTTTTCCATTAAATAGGTTTTCACCAAGTTTTGAAGATATTTCGGATTATTCTTCAACGCCTCTCGAAATTGAAGTATCGATTCATTGATTCTCATTGCTCCGATCAAATTCCCGTCGTGGTTCCATAACGGCGTTAGATTGAAGAGCAGCTGCAGTCCGAAGCTAGACGTCTGATGTTTTAATTGGAGCTCGATGGTGTGCAGGACAGCCTCGACGTGATTCTCTATGAATCCTTCCTCGACGACTTTCTGTACAGTCTCGTTAAAGACTCGCTCTACTTTCTCGAAGGACTCGGGCTTGACACCGAGCAAACTCACGACGAGCATAGTGTCCTTGCAATGAGAGTCGAAGCCCGTCATCGGCCCGAAGGAAACTCCTAGTTTCGACTCTACCAAAGATTTGTAGAACGCCGAGTTTGGGCCTCTTAAGAGAAGTTGAGACAAAACGTGTAGCTCGAAAGTCTTCTGCGTGTCAGTTATGTCGTTGCACAAGTGACCGATGGCTATGCTCCCTTGTCGAGTAGGATCTGCGACCATCGGATCCGGCCTGCATCTGACGTGCTCCTTGTTCGGAGTCTCCCAACGTTTCTCCGAAGGAACTCGCGACATGGACGTGTCGATCTTGTCCATTAAGAATAGATATCGATCGTTTACGAATTTCAAGTGATCTTCCAAAGGGAAATTGCCGTATGAATAGAACCGGGAGTTAGAGGGGTGATAGTAAGTTCGATGGAAGTTCAGCNTTAAGAATAGATATCGATCGTTCACGAATTTCAAGTGATCTTCCAAAGGGTAATTGCCGTATGAATAGAACCGGGAGTTAGAGGGGTGATAGTAAGTTCGATGGAAGTTCAGTAGATCGACGTATCTCAACGTGGGTATGACGAGAGGGTCTCCTCCAGAGATCACCGAATACGTGTGACTAGGTAGAATGCGGTTCAACATTTCTTCGGCTAATATCGTTTGATTCTCGTTGAAAACGCCTTTCATCTCGTTGAAGACCACTCCTTTGAAAACGATAGGCGAATTCTTGTCGTTGACGTCCGCGTGTTCCAATCTCCATCCTTCTTGCCGGAAATCGAGTTCCCTCAAGTTCGGTTTGAACACGGAATCCAAATACACCGACTGCAGATTTCGGAAGTCCTTCATGTTTTGTGTAGAAAATGGATATATCGTGTAATCGGGACCGGTCATTGCATTCATGAACGTAGCTAACGATCTCCTCAACATTTTAAAGAATGGATCTCTACATGGATACCTCTCGCTACCGCAGAGAGTAGTATGTTCTAGGATATGAGGTAAACCTGTAGAATCCTTTGGAGTCGTCCGAAATCCAACTGAGAACACGTTGTTACTGTCGTCTCTGGCCAAGTGCACGTACTGTGCCCCAGTTCCCAAATGGGTGAGTCGCACCGCAGTCAAGTAAAACTCGTCGACCTTTGCGACTTCGTCTACTATGAAACCATGGATAATGTCTCCCTTTTGATATTTGCTGGTATCCAGTTCGCTTATCTGATATCTTGGAACAGTAGTCGCCAGACTTCTCGAACAAACATTTTTATATTTCAAATATTGTCTTATTCCAAACTGACGCAAACAGGAGGCTTTCGATATCCTCAACATCTTCAAGATTTCGTAGGAATATCTGCAGTAGGTTAAAGGCAAACGTGTCAACGAGGTATGATGCAACAAAACGACTCGAGGAGAAATATAAATTGCTCACCAGAATCAGACGTTCGACTTGTTGAATGAACGTACGTTCGTAGCGACACTTTGTTTCTGGATTTTAAGGAAAGAAATCAGAGAAAACGTGACTCTCTCTCTTACGATGAACACGGACTTTGCGTTTGTAAATAATTGTCTCTGACGGTACACCGAGCCGGTGACAGTGTTCGCAAGAGTTACACGTGAGGATTTGCAGAACAACGAAGAAGAATTGAATTTAATAATAAATCGTGATGCGACGTTTCGATATAGTCGTGATCGTTGGTTAATAGTTAAGCAACGGTGAACGTGAGAGAGCAATCAATAAAAATTTGAACGTCTTGGTCAAGTAGTTTTACATTTTCTAATCTTACCCTCTTCGATTTTCGTGTCACGCGTAAGTATCTAGTAGATGTTCAAGAGAGTAACTTCAAAATCCAAACTGCACATCAAACATGCAACAACCATCTCCCACACGTTTTCCGTTTAATGGTGACATATAGAATACGTATAATGAAATGATGAATGGGAAAGGATTTAGCGATCGAAATATGGATCGTTCTCAACATTACCAGTCATCGAATCATCTTTAGTAAGGATTGTAAACGTAATATATTTATTGGACATATCATAATTTGCAGCATCTTTCTTTGTTGCCTTCGTATTTCTTTGCTCAATCATTTTATTTCGACGGTGCCACGATTATATACAAGCGGGAGGTTCCGTTCCGCGGATCCAACGGAAACGATCCAATGACGAGAGGGGCGCAGGAGAAATCGAATGGGTTGAATCTAACCAGCGATCTGTTTGTCTTCTTTTTTACCGCGTCGAGAAAAGTGCCGTTAGATCGATCCACTATATAATTCCCTGGCTGGCCGAATAATTGTATGATATCGTGCAATATTCAAATATACCTCTTAGGTAAACAGACTGTACGATTTAATCGCGGTTGCACGGTGAAAACTGATCAGTGAGTTTTTTAAGGTGAGTGCAATGAGAACACGACCTGGGGGCCGTCGGAGAAAGCGACACGAAGCTCCGATGTAGATGTATGTAGGCAGGCACCCATGAGACAAAGCGCAAGGTCTATGACGATTGAGGAACGCGCAAAGTGCTCGGTTTTCCGTGCCCGACCGATAGACCGTCCACTGATACTGGAACTTAAACCTGGCCACGGGTCGCGTGTAAACCGCGTTCCGTGAAACCGAACGATGCCGGGCACGCGTCTGTGAAACGCATCGCGCGATACCGATAATGACGGATTCCCGGTTACTCTCATATTGTATGCGCTTCGGCGAGTTGTCGGGTCCGCGCGAGTGGAGGGTCTCGAATGGCGCTCGTCTACGATCACCGGGAGTGCAATGCTAACAAGTAGTCTAGCAGCTGACTCTGACAAAATGGTAGGGTACACGCGTCGTCCTATGAGAGGTGATCAATCTTTCCTCGTATAATCGGAGCGCCTCCGCTGACGAGGTACGATGAGTACTGATAACCATGATCAGACGAAGCCCTGCGTCAGCAAACCACCCGCAAGAATCGAGCTTAACGCCGACGAGAGCGCGTTCGACGGCAGGCGAATCAAGAAGGAGCGGAATGACGTTTCCCTGGAGAACGGTGACGGTAGCGGTGGCATCAGTAATGCCGGCGTCAACGATAACAACAGTAAGCAGCAGCAGCAACAGCAGCAGCCGCCGAACCAGCAGCAACGGCCGGCTGCCGGTAGATTTTCAAACGGCTTCCACGACGACGACCTACTTCAAGACATCATCGCGGCCAAGTTCACGGCCCTGGCGAACCACGGTGCGGCCACCAAGTACGACAAAATTCGGCTCATGATCGAAGATAGCATCAGGTTAATTCAATTTTCGGCTATCTCGCTCGCTCCCGAGCACCGCTTTTCTCGCCCTCTCTCCGCTTTTCGTTCTCACGTTTTCTTCCCACTATTTCGAAAAGTTACGTCCCTCGTTTCTTCATCGGCGACTTCTTATCAAATCTCGCTACCGTCGAACAGCGTTTCTGATTTAAACAGTGAAATCCGAGTCCGTATTAAATATCTGTTACACGCGACGATACGAAATTTGTAATTTCATGAATGAAAATATTTGTCCCGCTTGTAACGCTCCGTCCTCTTCATTTTCTTACGTTTCTTTTTATTTAAATTTCGATGATGAAACGAAGATCTCTTCTGCAATGGATAAATGCATCTCCTAGTTCGAAGCTTCTCAATTTTATATAATTAGAGTCGATCGAAATAATAGTACATTATGCACCAAGGGAGTAAAGTCGTGGATTATTCCCGCGGGAATAAAGAATTAGCGGGAATAAAGTACTTTATTCCCTCATATGCGGGAATAAAGTATATGCGTGAGAAAAGAGCCACTTTTGTCCCGCTTTTGAGGGAATAAAGTGGCTATTATAGGTAAGCCGTGAATAAACGAATTTTCAAAAGCATTGAGGAGAACACTGCAAATATAGTTACAAATTGAAAATATACATTTTTGCACGGTCCTTGCTGCGAGCAACACGAGCACAGAAAAAGCGCCGGACTTGATGATAATTTTTCAACTTTTATATGCAGTGAAGAATCAAAAACACGCATCCAAGAGATCTTTTCGCAAATCGAGCAATTGAAGATAGAAGAGAAATTGTTGTTGTACCTGAAACTTCCATTGTCACTGACTAACGCTGGAGGCACCGTTGATCCTTTGAGACTACCACTGAATCCATTGGGGAATCGTTATGAAATTCATCAAACTATCATGTGGATTAAAACCCACTTGGAGGAGGATCCGGATGTTTCTTTACCAAAACAAGAAGTTTACGACGAGTACAAGTAAGCGATTGCAATGAAACTGGTGTAAAACGATGAGCGAGTAGTCTCATACCCCTGCTTTTAATTTGTCACCAGTATGTATTGTATGCGGAATTCTATGAAACCCTTGTCGACCGCTGATTTCGGGAAAGTTATGAAGCAAGTGTACCCGAGAGTTCGACCCCGCAGACTGGGCACGCGAGGCAATTCGCGTTACTGTTACGCTGGAATGCGCAAGAGAGTCAAATTAGATCCTCCGACGTTGCCCAATATATCTGGCTCTCAGGTTGTGAGTCGTACAGAGAATTTATAATCGACTGAACGTTGCTTCTCGACAGGACTGATCATGCTTCTTTCGCCACTTTCAGGGGGAGGAGGTGGACGAGAATCTGACCGAGGAAATGTTGGGAGCTGCGTCCACGTTGATCAGGGAATGGGCAGAGAATCTTCTAGGCTTGAAATTTCCAACTTTGAGTGCCTTAGCACGTCATCTCGTTGATAATCGTTGCGTCGACGCTCGATCTCTGTCCGCCGTGTGCATATTGTGCACCTCGGAGAATACTAACACGTCGTCGAATAAAGGTTTGTACTTGCCGAAGAAATAATTTTATCCTGATGTGTATCGCGGTGCGTTACGAATCGTGTTAAATGTTTAGAGCCGAACACGGATATGTGCGTGACGCCCGTGAGTGGGAAGTCGGGAAAACTGAGAGAACAGTTGCAACGAAAGTTACAGCAGCGAGAACACACAAGGGATCAAAAACACCGTCATCTCGACGCTGTTGTACAGGTATTGAATTGTTATAAGTACCCGACGTTCGAATGCCGGTCGCGATTGGCTTAACTTTTTTCTCGCGTTTCAGAACCAGAACAAAGAAAAGACTGTCGATAATAAAGCGGGGACGAACAAGGGAAATAAGAAGGCTAAATCCAATCAGTCGTTTCAAGGTACAAACCTGTCCGGCGGGCAGAACGCGTTGACTAAACTGAATTTGTCCGCCGTGGTGGCCAGCCGGCAGAAGAAAGTTCTTAAAGCTAGTAGTCAGCCATCTAACATCTCCCTGGAATCCAACTGTGATAATATAGTGGTACAATCGATCGAAGATGTACAGAATAATAGCAACCCTAGTGTAGTGATGACCAACTGCGTGAATACACAGCGAGATATCAAGCCGAAAAATTCCAGAAAGCGTGCCAATCCGATCGTGTTGAACCAGCCGTCGGAGACCAGCCCCGAGAAGCAGACGAAACTCACGGAACAGCAGCTGCAGGAGAATGTCGAGCATTCCAATCTGTTATTGCCTAAGCTTACGACCATACAACGTCCTGGGAAGATCTCGGTGATACTGGCTGGTAATCTGAAGCCTACCAAATGCAAAGCGAACGAGGCTGTTAACAATCGGCCGATCAAAAACTGTGATAACGAGTCGTTGNCGACGTTGCCCAATATATCTGGCTCTCAGGTTGTGAGTCGTACAGAGAATTTATAATCGACTGAACGTTGCTTCTCGACAGGACTGATCATGCTTCTTTCGCCACTTTCAGGGGGAGGAGGTGGACGAGAATCTGACCGAGGAAATGTTGGGAGCTGCGTCCACGTTGATCAGGGAATGGGCAGAGAATCTTCTAGGCTTGAAATTTCCAACTTTGAGTGCCTTAGCACGTCATCTCGTTGATAATCGTTGCGTCGACGCTCGATCTCTGTCCGCCGTGTGCATATTGTGCACCTCGGAGAATACTAACACGTCGTCGAATAAAGGTTTGTACTTGCCGAAGAAATAATTTTATCCTGATGTGTATCGCGGTGCGTTACGAATCGTGTTAAATGTTTAGAGCCGAACACGGATATGTGCGTGACGCCCGTGAGTGGGAAGTCGGGAAAACTGAGAGAACAGTTGCAACGAAAGTTACAGCAGCGAGAACACACAAGGGATCAAAAACACCGTCATCTCGACGCTGTTGTACAGGTATTGAATTGTTATAAGTACCCGACGTTCGAATGCCGGTCGCGATTGGCTTAACTTTTTTCTCGCGTTTCAGAACCAGAACAAAGAAAAGACTGTCGATAATAAAGCGGGGACGAACAAGGGAAATAAGAAGGCTAAATCCAATCAGTCGTTTCAAGGTACAAACCTGTCCGGCGGGCAGAACGCGTTGACTAAACTGAATTTGTCCGCCGTGGTGGCCAGCCGGCAGAAGAAAGTTCTTAAAGCTAGTAGTCAGCCATCTAACATCTCCCTGGAATCCAACTGTGATAATATAGTGGTACAATCGATCGAAGATGTACAGAATAATAGCAACCCTAGTGTAGTGATGACCAACTGCGTGAATACACAGCGAGATATCAAGCCGAAAAATTCCAGAAAGCGTGCCAATCCGATCGTGTTGAACCAGCCGTCGGAGACCAGCCCCGAGAAGCAGACGAAACTCACGGAACAGCAGCTGCAGGAGAATGTCGAGCATTCCAATCTGTTATTGCCTAAGCTTACGACCATACAACGTCCTGGGAAGATCTCGGTGATACTGGCTGGTAATCTGAAGCCTACCAAATGCAAAGCGAACGAGGCTGTTAACAATCGGCCGATCAAAAACTGTGATAACGAGTCGTTGGCGTGTACCAAGAGCTGCATCAAGGTGAACGGTTGTCACGGTAATCTCGATCGTAGCTCGAACGCGACCACCGAGGAGTCGACGGTTTTGACCAAGGACCAGATCCGACTGATACAGGAGAACTCGGGCGTCGTGGGTAAGACCGAGAAGCTCGGCTCCATCGACTCGGACGCTTTGGACGATTACTTAAACGGAGGTAACAACTCGCAAGAACAAGAGGAGGAACTATTACAGTATTTTCAACAGAGTAACTCGTCGAGTTCGGACGTCGAACCGAACGCCATCACCATCGACGAGCAAATATCGAGATCTGATAAAGTGTCACAGTTAAGATTGATACTGCAACAGAATTTGAAAGGGAGGACTGTCCACACGCCCGTCGAGGCGTTGCCCGCCGCTATCGTCAGACAGAACGTCGAGAAACGCGACGTCGCTCAGAAGCATAACTTGATACTACCGACCTTGCTGAACCATTCGAGTCAGAGCAACACCAGGCGCAGGGTCAGCTTCGAGACGAACGTCGTCGAACACGTACAGGACTCGAACGCGATCACCAACACGGTCCCGCAGAGCCCCAACACGCGTCGTCGTATATTCAATTTCACCCCGATATCGCCGGGTCCGCATTCGCCTATCAACGGCCGTGCTTCCAAGTCCAATTCGGCGAACGCGAGTCCGTTCGTCTCGCCGCGAAACACGCCTGTCCCGAGATCGAGGAGCAATCTACAGGCGACCAATTCCAGAGGTCGCGTGCACAAGTCCTTGGCTCGTTCGATATCGTGCAGCGTCCCGTATACCAGTAAAAACGACACGTTCGTAGTTCCCACGAGCGGCCCGGAATTGATCAGGCAGGCGTCGTCCACACCGCAGCTACCGCTGATTTCTACCAAGACTTCGGAGGTTCAAGTCGACAACGGAATGCCGCAGGTCTCGGTTGTTCAGAAAAGAGAGGGACAAGGACCGCAGTGCGCCGCGTTTTTAACTTCCGACCTGGCGCCGCAGAAACAGTTGCTCATCAATTATCCCAGTCAGGAGAATCTGCAAGAGATCAAGAACGTCTATCAGAAGAATCAGCCCGATCAAGAGATCAGCGAGTTGTTCCACAATAATAAACAGTTCGCCAGCGAGCTGTACAGGTCGCAGTCGGTCCCGTTACACAGAATGGTGAATCCTGCATTGATGTCACCCATCTCCACGCAGCATTGCTTGTCGTTCCAAAGCCAGAGTTTCAACCCGTCTACGAGCAGCTCTATAGCGCCCACGCCGGTACCCAGCGAGTTCACTGATTTCGGATCGATGGGAACACAGGAAGGGACTTCGACTTATCTACTGGACGACGTCGATCCAAATTTCATATCGGACGATCAAAATTTCTTGATGAGCGACAAAGAGATCACGCCCGAGAACATAACGAACATATTGAACATTTTGGACGAGGACGGGACTCAGAGCTTGCAGATTCTGCCGGAACAGGCCGCGGAGGAGGGCCTGATCGAGAACAACTCGATAGTGTTGGACGCGCTGCCCAATTCGAATTTAAACCTGTCGGAGGAGGACATGCTGGACCCGTCGAACGTGCTCGATTTACCAGTGGGTGGAGCCTTGCAGAAGATGATACACTCGCGTTCGTATCCTAACACGCCGTTACCTGTGCCAGTATCCACGTACACGCCGTCTTACGCAGAAGACAGCAACGGCTCGAGGTCGTATCCGTCGACGCCGCTCCACACGGTTCAATCGCAGGAGGCTTATCAGGACACCAACGAGCCGATGCTCTCGAGTCCTACGTTGAACTCTTTGAACTTGCACAACGAAGCCGCGAACGAATCTGCCTCGGGCGGTTTGTGCAGGAACGTCGTCGACCTGCTCGACGCGAACTTTCTCGGGGAGACCGACACGGAGCCGAACGATTTGGACCCGCTCGGCAACTTCGACGAGCTACAGGACGTCGACTCGTTGACGCCGTTGTTCAACGAAGTGACAGAGCCGAATCGTTGAACGTATGAATAGAAACAATTCGTGGATAGATTCTTCTTATGATTTCGCATAGTACTCTACCAAAGGTTGGAACTCTTCTTTTGTTTAAAACTGTACATTTCGCATAAATTCAGTGTTTTAACGACGATGCTTTGCATAAATATTCCAGATTCGTATGCAAAGCGTGAAAGGATTGACGAACAGATCCTCGTTCCTTATATTATAGAGAGGGTCGGTAAGCGAGTTTCAACATTACTTTGAATACGACAACAGGAACAAGAATATTGTTTTGGAATGGAAGACATGGTTTTCCTCGGTTGTTGCTGGTTGTCGTTATCGGTTAGTTAGAAGGTATTTAAAGTAATGCTGATTCACTTTATGACCTGATGGTTACAGTGATTTAACGAACGATTCGAGCTTCTTTTCATAATGGGCATCTCGTTCATACCTGATAAAGTTAGACAGCGTACGAACTTCTCCTTTCATCATAGGATTTTGATAGCAGTTCATGTCAATTTGCAATTTTCGATCGTTCATCGAAACGTTTAAATCTGTACTGCCTACGCGACACACCAAGATGGGTATTATCAAAAGTAACGTTTACAATCTTACCTTCTTCATTGCAATAATGTACGGACATAGCGTACGAGAGCAGCTCGCTACTGAAAATTGATAGAACGGAAACGAAACACGGACGATTGAATCGAAAATCATTTTCAACCGGTAACAAGTGTACATGTACAGTTCACGATTCAGTGCATAAAGAGCAGACTAAATAACTGCCAATCGTATTCTCTTTAGACTCGTATCGCTTATTTTTTAAACTAAGTAAAACGGAAAGCTGAGAAAAACCACTGTGATGCAAACATAAATCATTGAACGATTGTATATTTCTTGAATTTGCCACTATAGTGAAACTGAACGAGTGTAAATGATTCTCCGCGGAGAGGCCGAGTCTTAGGTGTCTTTTGGTGGAACGTTGAGTTTACGAGTGTGGGTGGAATAATGGCGACACGAAGACGTACACAGGAAGAGGACGAAGAAGGAGACGGGGGAAGAGAGGAAGTTTTGCTCAAACAGAGCGATGAAGCCGCTGTGAAGTATTTGAGATTCGAATAAGTGGAAGTTGATTTTATATAAATACTTTATATTCGTCGTTTCGAAACGTTTGTTTCTAAGTCATTTAAGAACGCGTTATTGCGACTTTGTTATGCAAGCGTTTCTAAGAAATATTTACGATCACCTGCTGGACATTGGTGAGCTTCTTTTTACATAACGATCGGTATCGAACCCAGTATGTAGTGACTCTTTCTTTCTTTTTCTGGACCGAGGGTGATGGTCGAAGAACGACTATGTACATTTTTGTAAATGCTTTACGCCTCACGCTCGTCGGATACGATCCATGAAACATCACATTTTAGATCAGAAGTATTCAAACTTCAAACATCTGATATTACGTACTTTTTAATCATTTTACTTTTAAATTGTATTTAGCTTTTTTCTTTAAAAAAGAAATCCTCCAAGCTGGTCAAACGTTTGGGTCTTAAACGTCGACGGGGTCTTCGAGAGATCCGCGCAATTGAAGTTTGATCACTTTTGTTTTAAACAGTAAATAAGAGACGAAGTGCTCGCGAAAGCACGAGAATTGGATAGTTTACGCAGCGTACTGGATTCTGCATCGATAATAGTGCTAAGTAATTATCGCTATGGCGGGTCTTCCTGGTATGTCGTTTTGTTCGTCAATGAAATCCGAATTACCATAAATACACCGCTAATTTATATTTTTCTATGACACTCTCGAATCGAGAATTTTATCAATTGGATAGTTGTTTAAACAATTTTTATTCCTAACCATGGTTATTACTTAGCTTTCAAAGCAGAGGAAATCAATGTTAGATCTTTTATAGACGATCCGTGCGCGAATATGTTGATCGCGAATTAAATATCATCGATTCAAGTTATTTTTCACATCAAACGTCGCGCCCGACGTCATGAAAAAGTATTAGATTTTTATATGTATATATATTAAAAAAAAAAGATACGGGGTGAACGTTATTTACTCGCATCGTCATTCTCTTTGAAACGATTGCACGGCGTCACCATATGGAATTCGGCGCCGTGTCGAGTGTTGTATCATTTTGCGAAAACCTCTTGTTCTTTGAGAATTATTGTTCACGTAAAACGAATAGCACGAATCAAATCTCGTGTTCTCGTTACTTGCATAACTCGTTAACAATCAAAGAAGCAATTGTTGTGACAATAAGGAAACGGAGGAACGAAACTGAAAAGGAAGAGTCGTTTGGTGTTCACGTTCGCGTGCCGAAACGATATCTCGGTTTCGGTTCAGAGTTTGTTTTACAGCCTTTAACCGTGTTATACCCGAACTCCACCCGCGTCAGACACCTCTTTTGGTTCGTGCTATTGCCGCGTAAGGCACACTGTATAATACCGGTTTTTAATAGACGTTTCACGTGACGGACGACGATCATTGCGTGGGAAACCGAAGAAGTAATTTAGATAATGTTACGCATGTAATCGAGGTTTTTCAGTTTGTAATCTGCACGGTTTTCCGTATGATCGACCTTCTGAAAAGTGCGCCGATCGAGCCGGGGTACGGAACACAACCGGGGAGTCGTTCCCCTGCTAACTTTTTACCAAACTTTTCGGCGAGGATACTTGTAAATTTACACGGCGTATCTTGACGAATTTATACAACGGATAGTGCCGGTCGTACATATTTTTCTATCTCGATTCAAAATTACTCGGGCGCAAGAACGTGTCGGCAGAAGAAGCGGCAATCGGCGACGTTTCAAAGGGTCGATGAATACTTCTGGCATTACACATCAGTACGCATGTAAAAACGGCAACAAGGAAAAATGTTAGTTTCCCAGGCAGCCTGAAAACACAGCGAGTAAACACGGAGGCATTTTTTCTATGAGACGAGTTGAAACAGTAGTTTGATATATATTCTAAACCTGTTATAAAAGGAGTTGACGAGAGACGGTGGTCTTGCCGTGAGGTGAGTTGTGAATTGTACAAAAAAAGCTGAAGAAACAAAACGAAACGTCCGACGAACCAAGTAGCGATTTCGAACTATTACACTGTAGCGTTTAACGTTTAACGGACGGTATGGAAACAGACGGCTCGACTCGATCTTTCACAAGTTGGAAAACGAAAACGCGAACGAAACGAACGTCTCAAAGGGATTCCGTCGACAATGGGAACGAACGATCAGGGTTTGATAGATCGAACGTTCTCTACTGCTGGACGAAGCTTTTGGACGTATAATTACATTTTCAGAGACCGGAGTTTCACCGAAGTCCGATCGTCGAGTCCGCCGTCGACGGAACTCTCTCGATCGAGAGACGAAACAGACTAGCATAGAATGCTACCGGGCGCAAATAAATGAGTTTCGATAAACTTGACCAAACGATCGAAGATCTTGGAAATTTCTATAATAGTACTACTATTATTAATAACTTGTAAGCGAAACAAAAGCGAATACAGTACTACGATATTACTTGTTGTTGTACGCACAAAGATTTTAGGTAGGAATTATTCGATATTATCGTGTAATCAGGGTTTGTACGTGCTGTACAATTTACATCTAGATACGGATATCGATGGATTCGTGGGAAAGAAAGAGGATGCGTTAGACAGTGGTTTACGCAACGTTCACAATGTGCAATACGTACTATCTTCTGTTTAGAAAAAAAAAGACGAGATAAAGGAGGATTGTTGTTGAATCGTACTGGAAATTAGCTAATCGAAATTGATACTGGTATCTAGAGATCCGTAATGTAACAGCACCTAATCTATTAAACGAGAAACCAGGCAAAAGCAGAAACATTGTATTGAATATATATACGTTCATACTACTTACACGGACAGTCAATAGATTCTAGTTATATTTAAACGACGGATTAACGACGGTCTTGTCTGCGTATTGAATCGCGAACATCGTTTTCGAAGAACACGCTGATGGGGGCAAGATCGTTCAATGGGCATGGTATAACGGAATTACCATACGATCTGACTTTGCACTGTATTTTTCCCTCCATCGGAACTTCCTTCTCTGTATTCTCGTTTTCTTCGACGTATTCCGATCATATTTCAACGTGGAATTCTTTAATTACGTCTACCCGTAACTCTTCTTTTCTTTTTGTCTAGTACAATTTTCCGTATGAGTCTCTTGTGTAACGTGATGATGAGTTGTTCAGAATGATTGTAACGTTTCTGTAAATTTCGACGGAGAAAAAATGGAGTACAAACTGGATTATTACTTGGATATTAACAATATTGCATGGGGTAGGACAATTTCATAGACCAGTAAAAATATTATATGCCGTAATCGTAGTATGCAATAATTTATCGATCGTCACGACTAGGAATAATTAGTAGAACGAAATCAGTTTTAACGAGACAAGATCCATCGAGCATAAATCGCTTTCGAAGCAGCCTTTTTTTAATCAATTCGATTTGGCTCCCCACGTTTCAGTAGCTCACAGAAAATTACACAAGACACGTTGGACAGAAGAGATAAGACGAATACGGACTCGCGCGAGTCGACCTCCTTGCTTATTTCCCCGTCAAACTATCGTTTGTAAAACACGCGACACTTCATCTTGCCACGATTAAACGATCTGCGTTTTGTTCCTTGCGAAACATTTTTGTATACCTAACGTTTCGAATTGGGAGAAAATGAGGAGCGAGCTCGGCGGTGATCATTGCACAGACACGAAACGCCGTTCCAGAGAGGCTTAACACGTACATATACTTCAAACGATCACGAATTCTTTTCATTCACCGAGATCATTTCGCTTGTTCGTTGGAATAAATGAAAAGGCAAACACATTTCTTTACCCATTTTTGTATGGTCAAACGCCAGTCAGACTGAATCAGGCAATAGGAAAGCGGTATTCCCATTGCGTGTACTAGTGTCACTGGCAACTTATTTTGCTTTGTAAATAAAAATTCTTTTTTAGTAAAAAACCACAAAAGAGTGTGCAGCAAAGTCATTGTACGAAGAAACATGGAAGAATCGTAATTCCCCCTTTTCTTTTTATTCCTCATAAAATGTACAGATAAATTACCCTCGTTGTTTTTACATATAAATAAATCTTTCTCTATCTTAGTTCAGAGGCAAACTTTGTACACCAAATTCAAGGATGATACGTTTGTGGGTTTATCAAGTTTCTGACGTAGCTCTCCTTCGTAATCACGTGTTCTCTGTCTCTATGAATTATACGACGTTCGGGTGGTTTTTAACACTTCGCCTGGACACTTGACAAATTGTACATTTTCCCATCGGTCAGTTTGCTACGAGTATTTTGACGTTCTTTCGTATTGAGTGTCGAGAGTTGATCATGATCCAATTTGTACTACGTGCATACGTTAGTGAAAAGCAACGTTTATTTTTTATATGAAAAAGGTAGCGATACTTGTAAGCGGTCGTCGAGGTTTCGAACAGGTATCAGAAGTGGAAAAAGTGTATGATAAGATAGAACTATACTTAGATATCGTTTGATTCGCTGTTTCATTGTTGAACTGAAATATGCCTATGTCCTGTTCTCGGAGTAACGAATTTTCTTTATTGACTATCAAATGTTTAGAGAACGTTTTTGAACTGTTGTCATTTCTCGGAGTTAGTGAGCTGTGATATTTGTACGAATATTTTTATAAACATTTTTTCCCGTACGTCAATTTTATTGTACATATATTACGTGTATACCTTAATTTTGTAGAAATCTTTATTACGATCTTATTCCCCCTTGATTCGCATGTTTGCTCATTATACGATTTTAGCCAGATTATTTATTTCGATTTTATTCGACACCATCCTTTTATCGAGTGGCATTAATCGACCCTTTTCGATGAATTAATAAAACGACGAGCATCAATGAGGAAGTATAGTCATTTAAAGATGTATTAGATCGATCTAGTTGCAATAATAATTTAGCGTAGTTTTTATGGTATAATGACAAGACAGATAGGGATTATACTGAATATGAAATATATATGAATACATATATAATTTTGTATAATTTATAATATCTATATGGTAAATAAAATGTTAACACTGTACGGTCTGAATATTAATTTCTCTATACGTCGTGGGCTCTACTTGCTCGAACAAAGTGAACTATAAGTATTTTCTTTTAATGAAATAAATACCCGGTAATCTGTCCCTTTCATCATAGGTATTCCCAATCGAGAACAACCAACGACGTTTTCCCTCTGATGATACTATAAGGATCGAAATGAACTTCGCTGGATTGAAATGAAATAATGAAACACATTTTTACAAGTACATGATCCGATTCTATTATAGAATTATGTAAACTGTGAGTCTAACTACGGTATTATTGCTATAAACTTTGATAATCGTATTAAGACTTTTTACAGTACATAATTATATACAATTTCACTTGCATATATAATTACGTACAATATTTCACATTTTTATGTAAATTTTTTCTACATTGTCTCGTCGCCGATGTTTGAACAAAATCATACAAACAAATAGAACTAACGAACCACGTACAGTGTCGTTAATTAAAAGTTAGATACGACTTCCGAATAATTTCGCGTCCCGTGTAAAAACTATAATTGTAAAAGCAACGTAAAACGTAATTATAAAATGCGATGGTGCACCAAATAATTTATTTTAGTCAGCATTTCAAATTGAATTTCGCCACGGCTAGTTATAATACATGTTCAGACGGCTCTATGATTCGCGGTGGGCTTCTCAGATTTTCCGTTGGAATCTTTTCCCCATTAATTACAGCTTTAACGTCCTTGTAACTCAACGTTTCGTACTTTAATAACGCGTCCGCTACTTTATTAAGTTCCTTCCCGTGTTTTTGTAATATCTGTTTCGCACGATCGTACGATTCCTGGGGAACGTGAAAGCATTAAGATTTAGATCGAATACGAACAATCGTAAGAGACTTACTTGTAAAAGGCGTTTCACTTCGTTATCCACTAGATCGCTCGTACTAGGTCCCGACTGATACCCTTCTATTCGATTGCCCATGCGAACTCCGAAACCAGCTCTCTCGGACATACCGTACAGATTTACCATCTCCTCTGCTATAGAAGTTGCTGCCTGCAATACACATTTTACAAACAATCAAATCAATTGAAATAAATAAAGTAAAATACTTTCTTTCTATTAGGAGTCATACCCTGAAATCGCTCTGCGCTCCTGCGGTCACTTTCTCGGGCCCGAAGATTATTTCCTCAGCAGCACGACCACCCATCGCGCTGTCCATTTGAGCCAGTAATTTCGATTTCGTCAAGTGGAGTTCATCTTTGTTCGCCAAAAACGCGGTCTATGGAAATATACACAAATTACAGAAAGAAGAAGAAACGATGACGATGATAATTGTATACTCACATGTCCCAAGGAATGGCCATGAGGCATAATAGTTATTTTATGCAACGCCGGCCCGTCTTTAGTGTAATACGCGACCAACGCGTGCCCAGCTTCGTGATATGCCGTAATACTATTAGTCTCGTTGTCGTTGATTCTTAATTTCCTTTCCGGGCCCATGATCAATTTGTCTCGCGCGTATTCCAAGTGTTTCATCGTCACGTACTCGGCATCGTTTATAGCTGCTCTCAACGCGGCTTGATTCACCTTTCGAAACGAACAATTAGTTCCTCTCTCGGAATCGACGCATGCTTGTAATTATAAGAATGCCGAGAGATACCATGTTCTCTATATCAGCTCCGGTGAATCCTACAGTGCACTTCGCTAGGTAATCTGGGTCGACGTCTTGCGTCAATACTCTCGACAAGTACAAGTCGAAGATCTCCTTTCGGCTCATGTAGTCGGGTATGTCGACGACGACTTCGACGTCGAAACGACCGGGCCGCATCAGAGCTTTGTCCAAATCATCGCGCCTATTCGTTGCACCTAACACTATGACGCCTTCGTTCTGAAGGAATCTACGATCAAACGGAACAGAGAATTTGACAATTGTCGACCGTGAAACAGATGTGGAAGATCGTAACTAATCGTGCGACTCGTAGGATCATTTTGTACATCGCGATAAGAGGAAATTTTTGGTTTACCCGTCCATTTCTGTAAGTAATTGATTTACTGTTTGATTCGCATATGGATGGAGTGACGAATTCGTTCGTTTAGCACCGACGGAATCAATTTCATCTATAAATATTACGGCCGGCGCTTTTTCCTTTGCTGCCTCTGAAACGATTATAAATAAAGTCATTACGAGATATCATATACGTTATGGACGTAGTTAATATTAGAGGCAGTGACGATGACGTTCATAATCGTGTACGACACGCGGGCTATTAAATCTTTGAGTACACAATGCGAAGCGTTTTACTTACTGAATAAGTCTCTCATTCTACGCGCACCCTGCCCTACTAAAACCTCATCGAATTCGGGCCCAGCTGCTTGGAAGAATGGTACCCCAGCTTCGCCAGCCACTGCACGGGCCAACAGTGTCTTTCCCGTTCCAGGCGGTCCTACCAATAACACGCCTTTTGGCAACTTTGCGCCGAGCGCGGAAAACTTCTCTGGATTCTTCAAAAATTCAACTATATCGCTCAACTCTTGTTTGGCCTCTGCAACCTAATTACGTATAAGTAAACAAATGCGGAACGTTCAGCGGTATGAGGAAATCGTCACAAGCGTTGTCAAGGAAGAACCTTACCCCTTTGACATCGTTAAAAGTTATATCTGTTGTTTCTGGTCTAAATCTAATACCGTCCATTGAAAATCTTAGTCCACTTCCTACTGCATAAACTTTAAACACAGGAAAGAAAGTAGAAGGAAAATTATTTACTATTGATAATCTGAACTTCAGTAAATGGATGGAAAACGATGTACACATTAAGAATGTACGTACCTCCGTACCAGACAATCACTAATAAGGTTCCCGTTAATAAGCTAAATATTATTTTATGCCATCCTATACTCGTACGTATTTGGCGTTGAAGTCCCGCTTCGTATCCTTCTATAAAAGCGGACGTCACTCTTTTGTGTTCCTCAGTCGACATCTGAGAACTATTGAACAAACTCTTGATCGCCGCTGGGTCCTTGTCTTTCAAAACGTGTGCTATCCCTGTGTTCTATAAAAACACAGCCATACGTTGTTTGCCGTCCACATCGAATCGTTATACTTTACGCTTACCGTTCTGGAGAAATGACCAACCAATTTTTTAAATCTATTTATAAAGGACGACTCTTTTTCCAACTCGGCATTTACATTACGTTTTGTCCTAAAACTACGGATTTGTACATGATAATTAAATGGATTTTTAATACAAAAAGTACATAACGTCCTATGCTGCTGTTTCGACGATAAATACACAGTGGGCATAACAATTTCGTCGGAAAATTGTGTACACGGAAATTTTTGTTTATTCTCTGTGAAATTCAATCCGGATACGTAAGATACTTTCCACTTGTTATCCTTCTCTAAATTTCTCTTAAAGATCTTCATGGAAAGTTGGTCTAACACTACCCGCACATTGTTCGTTCTTATGTCGAGCATCGTCATCAGATCACACATACTTAAT